>PVIU01003922.1:0-55992 GCA_004026605.1 Ondatra zibethicus | reverse complement strand
AACATTACCTTTCCAGAACTTTGTAGAAAAGTAACACATATTGCATCGCAGTAATTCTGCTCCTACTTTAAATTCCTTTTCTGTTTATTCATTGCACTGAGTTAGTTTAATTATTGTTGCTGTCCTGAGCAGGCATAGGGTAATTTACTGGAAAATGGATGGTTCCTAAACCTCTGAAGAGAGGAGACCCACTTCTGGTATCATAGTCCTTTGGTGAGAGGTGGTATCCCATGAGTCCTTCCTGTACTCAAGACAGAATGTTGAGAAGGCCGGTCTTGCCTGGGCTGTGCACAGAAAGCCACAGATCCAGTGAGTTTATAGGCAGTGGCTTTGCCTTGAACAGAAGACACTGTTTTATAGCACTCATACCCTACCTTTGGCTTTCATGTTCTCTCTGCCTGCCTCTCACACGATGGTCTCTGGGTCTAGGAGAAAATGCAAATGATGTCTCATTTGGTGTTTAGCACTCCCAATCATCACTCATTCTCCACACGTTGGTCAGTAACAAATATCTGCATTAATCATTCTCCACAGCATAAAGAAGCTTTTGTCCAGGGTTTGATTAATCTACAGGCATAAGCATAAGTGTTTAGAAGATATAAATGTATAGAAAGAAGAAAGTGTCCATTTAACAGAACAATAGACATTCATTCTCCCCTATGGCCTCTACAACCACAGGTTCTGACTAGGTTTATAGTACCAGGCATGAGTTCCTTTCTATAGAATGGATTTCAAACCCAAATACAAAATGATTTGATTGGTTACCTCCAGAATATTGTACTTATTGCTCAAGTGGGGCATTTCTGGACAGAAAAATTACTATTATGTGTTATGGGTTCCATAACAAGGTGGGATTATTTCCTACCCCAGAAGCCTGCATTGCACATTTTTACATTATGAAAATTAGCCAGCGGAGAACAAATACCCAGTATGTGTCCAGCTTTATTTTTCAGTTTTCAACAAGGTAAGTTTTATATATATCAGCCACCAGGTCTTACAATCCAGGTCTGGTGGGCCAAAATCATTGGCAATACCCTGTAATATTTTTAGTCCTCCTGGGGATTCCATAATCAATAGATCGTTGAATGACAACCCATACCAAATACAGGAACATTATATTTTCCGTATTAAAATTAAAATTAAATTTAACACCAAAGTTAAATATTTGAGAAATGGAAGTTTTCAATAACATTAATGCAAGGACTATCTAAGTGTACTATATAAAAATAAATTAGGATTCTGTTGAAACCCAAGGATTTTGGCCTCATCACAGATAGTTTTTAAAGAGAAGTAGTTATTGAGGAGTTGATAATTGTTGAATAATATATTCAACTCTTCATAAGAACAAAATAATTTTTAATTTTATATTATGGGGAACATGTTCAGAAAGGTTTCCCCACATTTTAAAGAATAATTCATTCTGCAAATATATTTAGTGCATAATAGAAATTATTTTGAATATGCTCATGAAGCCACAGGAGTTACAGATTAAAGATACACTGTTGATATTTAAACTGAATTGAGATATATTCTTGTTATTAAAAGGTCATGATTTAGTTGTTGAGCTAAGTGGAATGAGAAAGGATAACACATTTTAAGGTTGTCACTATAGTGTGGAAATTCTAAAGAAATACATCCACGAAGAGAAAGTATGATTTGCTAGTGTATAGGAATTCAAAATATATGGGGAAAGGCTCTACTCCTAAAAACCTACTTTAATTTTTCTGGGGTTTAGAACTAAACCTCTTAGTGGACATATTATAATATTATCTTTTTTCCTTTTTTTACACCACTATTTGCATTGCTGAAAGGAACATACATATATATTTAAGTGAATATATTTAAATATATTTTTGATGAAACAGTGTCTGAGATTCATTATTCAAATTTCAAGAACTAATTAATGTGGAAAAAACAGGTGAAAATTTTGTAATAACCAAACTATAATGAATTATTTTCTCTCTTCTGGTCTCTAATTTTAAACAAAATACTTGAAAAGAATTCAAGAATCATTATTGTTGCCTAGAGAGAGGAAATCTAATTATTTTGGTATCATGGAATTTAAATATGTTTTGCCTTAATGTAATAGAACACCTTGACCTTTTTTTGGTAATTACTCAGTCACTAAGCAAAGGCATTCCTGATCAGTGTGTGTATCCTTTGGATCAAAAGGAGTATGCCTGACAATAAGAATATGTGAGATAATTAATCTTATTAGAGATAAATAGCTAGGTAAAATGCTTCCTTTCGTCTCAGATACTTTTGCCTGAGTGAAAGATAAAATGGTAACAAGCCAGCATTGAAAGAAGAATATACTCTAACAATCTACTCATTGATTCCCATGGGTCTGAAAAACACTTTATCCAATTCAGGTACACTGACCAAAAGGTAGCCAAAGACTATGGCATCATGACTGGAACCCATGAATGAAGGATTCTTCATCCTAATATAATAGGAGGACTGTCAGTGAAGTGTGGAAGATTCCACAAGAGCACATTCTTATTAATGAAAGAAAACTTTGACCTCGCATTCAAAAGATTCACTTCTTCCACTGTGATTATTATGATGCAAAAGTAAAACCTCAAATTCAATGGTTTTAAACATGTAAGATCAGTAACAATTTAGAGTATCTAAAGTATAGAAAACCTAGAAGAATTTGACTTGATAAAATCATGTAAACAAAATGGAATTTATAAGTACCTGAAAACAGATCAATAATTGTATTTATGAAAGTGTTTACAGAAAAGTTGAATCTCAGTGGAAGATTAACTCTGAATGTGGGCAGAACCATGCCATGAGACAAGGTCTTAAAGGAAATGATAAAGTATAAAGCAAGTTGAAGGTAAGCATTCATCTGTCTTTGCTTCATGTCTGCCCAGATTCTTACAACAAATATTCACATTTATTTCATCTGCCTTTTTACTTTTTTTTTTTTTTTTTTGTTTTTTGAGACAGGGTTTCTCTGTATCTTTGTTGCCTATCCTGGAACTAGCTCTTGTAGACCAGGTTGGCCTTGAACTCACAGAGATCCTCCTGCCTCTGCCTCCTGAGTACTGGGATTAAAGGCGTGCACCACTGCCCAGCTTTCAGGTGCCTTTTTTATTCGCTTTAAATTCTTGTTTTCTTTAGTAACCCATCTTTTTCTGATATTTTGACTCCATCTTCTATTGTACAAGGACCTCATTAATTTACATTTGTCTCACTGAAGTAATAAGGGTAATACAATCTTCTCCAAATTGTCTTCGTTTACCTAAAGACCCTGTTGCAATGTAACAACAGTGAATTTATGGCTCCATAGAAGAAGATTTAGGCATTTTGGAAGTACGTTATGACAGATGTAGCCATACATATACTTTATTAGAGATATGTCTATGTAGTTTGGGAAAATTTTTAGAATTTATGTAAAATGCTAATATTTTGCAATATATGTTGATTCCAGGCAGCATATTTTTGAGAAAACAAATATTTGAAACTTTGAAACAAATAGTCAGCAATTACAAATTCAATCATTTAAAACTGCATAAAAATCCACTGATTATAAACATTATACATTTATCTTTAGGATAGTAATATTTAGAAATTGGTAGTTGTATAGAACTTTTATACTGTTGCTAAACAAATTTCAACAGTTTGTACAATATTTATGTTGAGATTTCTATAATAATAGATCTTTCAAATACAGTATAATGCTGAATATTGTATAAAGAAAAGAAACAATATGATCAGAAAATACTTTGCTATTTACAGAAAGATGCTAATATATATTTGCAGTTGTGTATTTGTAGTATGTCAGGTTACAAGAGGAAACAAAGACACAAATAAAAATATAATTCAACACTCTGCTGTAAATGGAATGGTTCCATCAAAACCCTTTCCTCAGGGCCCAGGAAAGCATACAGAAGGGGAGGCAGAAAGAGTGTAAGAGCCTGAGAAGATGGAGAGCACCAAAAAAACAAGTCCCACTAAGTCAACCTGATCAAATGTCATAGGAATTTAACGACTCCTGCAGTATGCTCAGGAGTCTTATTCATGAGCATACTTAACTAGGTTCTTTGTGTATGTATTAGGACTTCCAGTTTAGTGTTTTCATAGGATTGCTGAGTGTGCAATGAGTGGATCTCTAATTCTTGTGCCTTTTCCTGGACTCTTTTCTCTCTATTTGTTTTGTCAAATTCTGGTGTGCTAGGTTTTATTTTATCTTATTATATTATACTTTATTTTTTAATCCCTTAGAAGCCAGATTGCTTTCTAGAAGAGTAAGAAAGGAAGTAGAGGGATGTAGGGAGGAACTGGGAGGAGTAGAAACCATAATCAGGACACATTGTGTGAGAAAAAAAAAATCTATTGTCACTACAAGGTAAAAATAAAATCTAATATCTGAAAAATGATATCCAAACTTGGATTACTTTTATAAAATAAAACACATTTACTGAAAATTCAGTTGCTAATCTGGTCATTTAATATTAAAATTACAAATTAAGTATTCGAACGGAAATATCTTCCTGCAATCCCGAGGTGAAAGCACTGACAAGCCTTCCTTATCTATAGAGCTATAAGAGGCTATGAACTGTGCCAGTTGCTTGGGAGTCTGGCCATTTGCTCATAGGTAAGAAGGAAGGAGTGGCTCTCTAGGTTCCTCTGCTATGGAGCTGAAAATTTGGCAATTTTAAGAACATGCAAGAAAATTCTCTTTTAAGCACTGCCATTCATACTGTTAATCATCTAAAGAAATCCAGCAGTTAATGTACTTACTGCCAACATAATTATTGTTGCATAGAACAAAACAATGATGAGATCTGAACAAAACAGATGGTTTTGTATTGCCAGGGAATTTATGTTTTTATCTTAATTTTTTATGATACAGAAAAATAGAATTTCACTGAAAATATCCATGACAAATCAGTTATTTTTATGCTACTTTTGTAGGGATAAAAATACTTTAACTTCATTTTGTATTTCCTTCATTGTTCTTTACCGAACAAATTGTCAAAATATAAGAATATATAAATCATTACTAAAGGATAAAATTCATAAGCACTTTATCGAGGATTTAGAAAAACTTCACCACTTAATGTCCTTACCATGTTAGCTGTGTGTATTGTCTCAAGCTCAGTCTGCAAACAGCATTATTAATTACATCAAATTGAACTTTATGGTGTCAAGGTTCACATTTTTAAAACACATTGATTTTAAACACAGTAATTTTAAAAATTCATTGAAATTTTAAAAATTCATTGAAAAAGTATTCTTTTCCTTAAGGTCATCTCTTTACAGTGCTAAACACTCAGATGAGAAGAGGACACAGTCCTTTCTAGTTTTTCTATCTTTTCAACAGATGCATGGCTAGAATTTCATGTGTACCTTGCACACATATCACTCTTTCTTTGCTCAGCCTTCTTAGTGTCAGTATGAGAAGCCAGCTCTACTGTGCCTGGCTAAAATCTTCTTCATGTGACTTATAAACAATGGATGTTTGGGGATTGTTGTGAAAATTAAAAAAAAAAACCATACTGTAAGATTTCGTCTTACACCAGTAAGAATGACCAAAATCAAAAACACTGATGACAACTTATGCTGGAGAGGTTGTGGGGTAAAGGGAACACTCCTCTATTGCTGGTGGGAGTGTGCAAACTGGTTCAGCCCCTTTGGATATCAGTATGTTAATATCTCAGAAAATTAGGAAACAACATTCCTCAAGACCCAGCAATACCACTTCTGGGTATATACCCAAAGGACGCTCAATCGTACCATAAGGACATGTGCTCAACTATGTTCATAGCAGCATTGTTTGTCATAGCCATAACCTGAAAACAACATAAATGCCCCTTCACCAAAGACTGTATAAGGAAAATGTGATATATATATGTATATATATATACACACACACATATATGTATACATACATACATACATACAATGGAGTACAGCAGAAAATATTGGCATCTTGAAATTTGCAGGCAAATGGATAGACCCAGAGATTCCATGCAGAGTTCTTGTTTTGAAAATAAAAGGGGGAAGTGCTGTAGGACAATGGTCTGTACCCCATCACTTGTATTTTAAATAAACTCTAATTGGCGGGGCAGCAAGAACAGGAGAATGCTGGGAAAAGGAAAAGTCAGTCTGTAATCATCAACCAGACACAGAGGAAGCCAGACACAGAGCAAGCAAGATGTGACCGCCTTGCTGAAAAATGTACCATGCCACGTGGCTAACACAGACAAGAATTATGGGCTAATATAAGTTATAAGAATTAATAAAAAGACTGAACTAATATGCTTATCAGTTTATAATTAATTTATGCCTCTGTGTATTTCTTTGTGGCTGATTCGCTGCAGGATCAGGCAGGACACGAAACCTCAGTCAACACCGTCTTTATGTTCTCTAATTCATAGGTAATTATCTTTATTCTGAATTGAATTTTTATATAATTTATTTATCACATAGTTGACTATAAAGTCTTATTGCTCAAAATTTTGCTAGCTACTCTTTTCTTTAATATTCAATATCACTTTTGCATTATCTTGAAGATAAACATAAGTGTTTTTATAGTCTTTTGGAATACCCTTTATTTTCTGTGCCAATTTCATTTTCTGCCACAATGTTTGTGATCAGAATCTACAGACTGAGAACATTTTGTTAGTAGTTACACTTTCTTTACATGTGCAAACTCACGGGGTTCAATTCCTAACAATTAAAGACAACAACAATCAGAAGTTAGCCCACTCTTAGGCTTATCTTACATCCATCTGTTTACGTTTCATGTCATAAGATAAGCTGGTATATTTATCATTCTCTAAGTTGATTATTGATTCATATAAATTGGGAATTCAGTATAGATGTGGCATGAGCACGCATAATTTTAAGGAGGAAAGATCTGTTTGTAATCACGTTTTCATAGTGTTCATCCCATAATTAGTGTGCTCCAATATTTAGGCCTGAAGTGAAAGACAACCTTTTCATTAAGTAGCGTGGGGGAAGAAGAATATCTCATCACACTTCAGGTGAGGAAGTGGGTAAGAAGAACATAAGAGGAAGAGAAGCAGAGAGAAAAAGAATGGTGCAGGGAGGAGGCTGAGAACAAGAAAGTCTGAATTGCTCTCTTGTCCCGAGGTAGCTCCTGCTTTCCAGTGCTCAGTGCATGAAGTAAAACTTTTGAAAATCTTTGATATTGTACCCAATGATTGCTGACCTTTGCCCGATCTGAAGCACCTTAGAAATATTCAGAAATGATCAATCATTAATGACATCATGATTTCAGTTGTCTCCTGTTAACCCAAACTTCATGGAACCATAATGTTTGCATCTGTTACAGACATAGTTTTATGCCCTACAAGGGCGACAACTTGTTCTAATTCATTCTCCCATCTTCCACATCAAACAGCCTTTATTGCAACAAGATCTGTATCTACTGTTTGGATTATCTTTGTTAGTTTCCCTTCAAATTGTTTGTGTATTTTTGATGTGTAAAAATCCAATGATAAGGAAACTATTAAGGAAGCAAAAACAAGTAAAATCTTTAGTAAAACCCTACATCAACCATAACAGTAAGTAGCTTATCCAGCCTCCCCCCTTTTTAATGTGTACTGGGGTTTGGCCTATATAGATATATACATGTACTTGCAGTGTCCGAGGAAGCCAGAAGAAGGCAACAGTCCCAAGACAATGGATCTTACATGATGTGGGATTACCCATTGTATACTATGAATACCATTGATTAATAAAGAAACTGCATTGGGCCTATAGCAGGGCAGAACAGAGGTAGCTGGGGAAAACTAAACTGAATGCTAAAGAAAAAAGGCAGAGTCAAGGAGATGCCATGTAGCCATGCTGGAGACAGAGACCGGAACTTTACCCAGTAAACCGCAGTCTCGTGGTGATACACAGATTAATGGAGATAGGTTAAGATGTGATTTAGTCCGAAATACGCTTAAATAATTGGTCAAGCAGTGATTGAAGTAATGTAGTCTGGGCAGCGGGGAAATGAACAAGTGTCCTCTGTACAACACCCCTGGAGCTGAAATTAAGGATGCTTGTAACTACTATGTGTACTGGAAATCTTACCCAGGTTATGGGAGAGCAGCTAGCTTTCAGTATCAAGCTTTCAGTATCCATTTAATTGCACTTTCTGAGAATTTCTGAACAGACTGACTAAAAATATTTGCAAAGTGTATTTCTGCATGGAAGTACATTCAATAAAACTTTTTAAAAGAAATAATATAAATAAAAATGAATCATTCTTAAAATTATTTTGGGCCATGTTTGGCTGGTTAAATGAGTCATTACTGTTAAATTTTAATTATTGAACAGTAACTATATATATATATGTACTGCTTTTCTTATAAACCTTTTTATTAAAAATAGAATGGTTTTGTATATTGAGTTCGCAGAAACTAACTATTTAATCATATGTTTCAATAGACAGGAGACCAAATGCTGTGATACAATTTCTTGGACAATGATACAAGAAAGAGTGGATAAGAAAGTCTGACTTCTTTCTTCTCTTCTTAGAGCAAGATCACACATACAGAAACGTTCTTTCACTCTAACCAGTGGGTTCCTCAGTGTGATGGATGCTTCCAATTCTAAGCAATATTATAGCTGGAAACTGAGCACCACTTTGCACAGCTGTGAAGGCAATACATTGTGTTTGCTTCTGACTTTGGAGGGAGCAGAGATTTTTCCTTCTTTTATCACTTATAAATTGATAGTATAGCTCAATCAAACAGACAGTTTTTAAAATAATGAGGAAGACAAGTTCTATATATGTTCATGGCTGTATGTGTGTAAGTGAATGCTTAACATATCTGTTGGTAGGAACTTGAGGTGAGCAACAGTCCAAACAATCAAGTGTTTTATTCACAGACTTTATTACTTCATTCTCTGCAAATACACTTTTGCCATCAGTTATACATATTAATACCAGAAAATGAAGGGCTAATGTGGTATTGGTTTAAATTAGAAAATGTTATCACACTAAAAATTTACATACTTTAAATGATCTACTACTATAAAGTGGCCATATCTATCCTATAAAGTATAAGTTCAAGTTAACTATCAACTTTACATAAACAATGAATAAATTTTAGATTACATAGAGACCTTTTATTAAATAATTTCTTTTTATTTACCTTAAATTCAAAGCCAGTATTTCTATTTGCTGACAATATTAATATGATCTACCCTAGGCTTCATCCCTATGAAACTTAAATTAGAAGGAAATAGAAATTATTTTGCCATTTATATGTTAATACATAATAAACATTTAGGTCAGTTAAGCTGAGAATGAGAATGGGTAAGCTTGTTGTTGTTGTTGTTTTTTTTTAACCTTCTTTTATTTCAGTAAAGCCAAACTGTGAAAGTGCTCCACAAAGGTCAATTGGCAACCACACCATCTGCTCTGAGTCCCTAGAATAAATCTCCTGCTGGGGCCATGATACACATGAGCACATGTTGTTTGCACAAAGACCCAAGTCTTATATTGTATTATTGCCTGAACCCCACTGAGGATGCCAGTTGATGGCATCCTTAATGGTGTTTGTGTATGAATTCTGGAAATCTATTATCATTATTGCTGCCAGTCTCAGGGACCGAGATTCTCACATGCAGTAAAATAGCCATGTTAAATGAATTTCTGGCATCTATTCGGCCTGGAAAGGTGGGTAATGTACCCAGGTTGTTTTTTATGAAACATGTTTATTAGATGTTAAAGTTCACACATAGAGCCTCCCTCTCGAGATTTTCTATGAGAAGACAGAATTGCCTAGAATCCTGGTATTCCCTATCACTGACAAGAAACTACAATGAATGAATAATTAAGAACAGGTTGTAAACAGCTATGTAATATAATTAATACACAAGAGCATCCCATAAAAAGATCAGACTGGGCTGATTTCCTGGGGGTTCTTGATATACTCATCATGACCTCAGAGTTGTGTTTCAAACACTGTGGAAAGGGCTATTTCTCTTGCTTCTTTGTTTGGTGAGTTTTAGATTTTCTTTGTTTCCAGAAAGTCTGGAACCCCTGGAAAATGGTAACAAAACAAACAGCAATTCCCTCTGTTCTGGTGTAGGTGACTATAATGTGCCAACAAGCAAACCAAACCAGTCAATTCCTTTTGATGACATTATCACATACATTTGTAAACTAAAGAGATTCAATCTTTACAGTCTGAAATATTTTATAAAATTTTTTTTAGCCATCCTAGACCAATTCCTTAATACTAGCAATTATCCCACCATTAAAAATACAAAAGAATCTTTCCTCATTCAGAGTTAAATGTGCAAAACAAAATAGTATCTTGATGATCCAAAAACTAACTTCTCATAAGAGATGCATAAATCTAGAAACCTGTTGTCCTGAATGGCAGTTAATGATGTCTAAAAGTCATACAAGCATCAATTTCTCATAATCCAGTCATCCATAGATGAATATTAATATTTGACTGACTCTGAGCCAACACTTTTCTCCTTCATGTTTCTTTCTAACAGCATATAAAGAGGTTTTGACTCTTCTACTATGTTAATTAACTATGCTGTCATGTATAAAGCATTTCAACTGTGCTTTAAAAACATGGGGAGTCCTATTATTTTTATGAAGATATCTATGGAGAAAGTATCATATATTTATAATTACTTGGTTTTAAGAACTCTTATAATAGAAAATAGTAAATCACACATTTTATTTTATAGACCCTGCACAAAAGATCACATGTTGCAAGCCTCCTATTTAGTTCAGACCACAACATCACCCTGCAAAGAAGATTTATGACTCCACTTGGGACTTGCATTACTGGGTAGTCAGGACGCATTCTATGGGAAAGGGAACATGTATCTAAGTCATGACAGAGTTCTGACAGGTTTTCTTCTAGAAAGAATGGGAAGATTGAGAGTAACCTTAAATCCCCTTAAGACTCTTTTGATGGGAGCCAGTGAAGCAAGTTTAAGGTAATGTCATATTCTGCTGCTTTCTCGGTGCTATTGAAGACAAATTTCACCTTCTAAGGTGCAATATATCAGCATTTTACTGACATTGCAACAAATTGTGCCAAATAGAAACTTGTTCAAATTGCTTTTCCAAAACTAATTGTTTTTTCTGATAGATTGGGAAACATATTAGATATAAATTCTCTCAGTGTAACTTAAGTAGGCTACAAATGAGGAGTCCCAGTTTTCCTAGCTTTGAACATATGCATGTGCATATATGCATATACATTGTATTGGTAAATGTCTAAACTGTTTAAATACTAAGTGATATCCTTCATATAAGAATTAGACAACTGAACTTAATGTTTTAGTGTCTAATTCTCTTCCAGCATGCCTCAATATTTGCTTGCTTTAACAAAATCTATTTTTTGAAGCACAAATAATATCCATTGTAAGAAATATCCCCTTTGCCTTTCCATGTATTTATATTATCTTATCTAGCCCTAATTTTCTCTTCCTCTGGCTATTTAAAATGGAATTCGCAGTGGCTGTTAAAATGGCATAATCCAGTTCAATGTTAGGTAAAAATCACATTCTTTTTAATAATTAACAGAAAAGATAGAATATTAACTATATCCATATTTTCCTTTGTTACCTCCTGGAGGTAATATCAGTGTAAAAGTATCTTTCAATATTTGTGAACCCAGATGCATGAATATGCAAGAGCATTAATATTTATAATTTAGAACAATAAGATTAGAAGGCATCTTATCTTGCATTATATGCTCAAATTTAGTGTAGTTAATGAATACTTGGTAATTTAAAATATCCACCTCTGTGAGAGATATCTAATATAGTTTATTTTTAAAGAATGACTAAATAAAGCTGAACAAGTAATATGTTGAATTGAAATGATTTTCATGATAAATATTTTTTGTTTGATATTCTGTCCTAATGGAAAATACATCACTTTAAAGAGTTTGGTAAGATGATTATGCAGCTTCCTGACTTGCTTTTGCTAAGGATGAGTCACTTTCTGCCTAATCTGCATATGTACTATTTGGTATCAATATAAATTTTATGTAGATTTTAAGCAATTTTAATTAATTCATTGAAAATTCACTCAGTGTATTTTGAATTTACCCATTTTTCTTCTTCCAATTCCTCTGATAACCATCATTTTTTTCTACCTTTCCCCTTATCCCACCCAATTTTACATATTTTCTTCTTCACTGTTACTGACTCTAATTTATGCTGTTTAACTAGTTTTGAAAGAAGGCCTTGCTATGTAGTTAATTTACTAGGAGTCAGTTAATTAAAAACAACAAACAAACACCCCCCAAACTTGACTCTTCTCTTCTTAGATATAAGGCTATGAAATGCTCATAGCTCTTAGCTAGTGGTGGAATTTTGAGCTCACATTGCTCTTACTATGCTCAGAGGAGTTGGAGGAAGGAAGGAGAATAGGTTCAAATCATGTTTCACCAAAGCAGAAATGGTTCACAAATAAACTTTTGTTTTTTACCTTAAAAAATGGAGACAAAGACAAAACTTATGTTTGAAGTGCATTCAAAATATCAGCCTCTTAAGACATCATTATTAGTAATTTCATAAATGTGAAATTGCACTAAATACTATTCCATTCACCTAAGATCTTGATGAATTTCCTACCCCAACAGCTTGAATAGCAACTTCCACTACTGTGAATGTTGTTCAAGAGGAAACAAAGTCCCTGCTTAATTCGAGTTTGATTTGTCCTTGCTCTCTTTCCAATGGATGTATTGTCCTCAGCAACATATTTTAACCATCTGGTTCTGATGGACAACAAGAGCTTTTGTCAATAACCCCTTTTATTTTGGTAGCCTCTCGATCTTCCCTGACCAATAGATCATAGAAAGGAATCACAAACACTGAGATTTTGAAACAAAATCTTATGTATTTGGAGAGCATGATTATTCACCTGTATGGGATACTTCTGCACACTACCCTGTTTAAAATTAATATATTTTTGGTTAGTTCATAAAATGGTAGCTGCCATAAAGCCTTTATGCATATACTTGATCCTCTGTCTCCTTTCAGTCTCCTTCCCTATCCCCATTGAGTGGTAATGGCCCTTCTGAGGAAATCTGCTATCTATGGATACTTTGCTAAGTGTATGTGCATCTAAAAACTTTCTAATTATTTTTTATGTCACAGGATGATGTAACTTTTAAGCATTAGTCAAAGAAACCTCTTAGCATAAATCAAAGATTCAAAAGTCATCAAAATCCTGAGAGGGAGCAAAAGGATACTTAGGCTTAAATGATTCTATGGGCACATGATACACATTTACTATGGGTCGGGAAAAACATTATGGAAAAAGAAATGTAAGGAATATAAAACCCAGATGTGAGCATTATAACATGCTGTGTGGATTGTGGAGGCCCAACAATGTGAGCCTATTGCTATCTTACCAGATAGAGAGTTTGGCAATTGCTCAAAATGGTTGACATGTGTAGCTACACATCCCAACTAAGGATGTTTACTTGGTTCTTTTGACATTAAGATGGCTCACACCAGTAGATCCATTCCATCCTGACAAGTGGTCAGGATATGCAAATGTATTTCTATTTGTGCCCCTTCTTTTGTAATATGAGGTTACCTGGGGAGTGGCTGCTTTCAGGATACTTGTTTTAGTGTGGGTTCACTGTCTAAAAACAGAATGCTAATGACTTGATGCTGAAAGTGTTAAAACAATTAACTGAGTTTTTCTTTGTATCATGTTAAAGAAATTTTTGATTGCCTTCTTCCCCCTTTTATATCGGGGCATAAAAGCACATGGAAAATTAAACACAGACAATTTCAGTATTCACTGGAATGCCCTCCCGATTCTATTCTATATTTTCTATTTTATTATTATATTTCTAAATCCCCATACCCCTACCCTGGTAGAGGTGTTTTTGTTGAGGCTGGTCCCAGGCAGTGGATATGACACAGACATTACAGTCATGAAAATAATAGCAGCTATGGCCATCTGCACATAAAGTTTGTGCACATGCACACACACATACATGTATATAAATGCACATACAAAGGAGAGAGAAACACACATACACACAGAGAGAGAGAGAGACAGAGGAGAGTATGTTTTAATGTAGGGGAATATAATCACAGTGTATAATATATTGTATAATAAAACCTTTTTGTCTTTTATTACTTTGATTTGATGTTCTAAGAGATGTTATCCTGCTCATGAATACTATTGTTCTTCCTAAACTGATCCATGCTCTATGTATTTCTCAGTTCCTCTGATAAATGTGGCATTGGTTTATTGCTAATCAGTTGAAATTTAAACTGTCCAATAATATAGCTATTTAAAGTTTCTGGATTATATAAAATAAAAATATAAGTAAAGAAATGTACATCTTATAATTTTAATTAAATGTTCTCTAAAAATAAAGTGTGTTCTTATCTCTGGACCCATAGGCTCAGTTATGTATGAGAAAGTGTAGTAACTGCTAAATGAATGATCAGGATCTCAAATTTTTCTTTTACATTGAAATCTATAATTTCACCAGGACCTCTGGCCATGTTTCAACACATTTTTCATACTCTCTTTTAAAAGTAGAGTTGAATAAAAATGGTCAGGGAATTATGTGGATTTGCATTTAGTGAATAGTGCTTTGGATTATTGCACTTCTTTTAAAGGAGGAAAATATGCAAAATAAATATTTAGAGTAATCACAACACGTGCTTCTGTTTGGAGATAGAATGAATATAGTGGACCTATTTAGGCATATTGTCATAGTTAATGTAGTCCACGACATATAAATATGCAGGTGTATTTTCACAATAATTATGGAATACATTCAGAATTGAGGCATCTTTTAATAAAAAATATCTCTCAACAACACAGTACATCATCAGCTGTTCACACTGAATGATGTAGATAATTAATCTAATTTTCCTTCTGCTTCATTTTGTGTTCTATTAGCTTTCTTATTCAAACTTTCAAGCCACAAATCTAATTTAAAACCTCTTAACTGGTCTAATGCATAATGTCTTCTCTCTGCCTAGTGTCTAGGAGTCAGCACAGAAGCTGGAATACTAATTTGCTTCAGAGAGTGCAAAACACTCGATAATCAAATAATAAAACCCTAGATCCAGCATTTCTTAATGACATGACCAAATGAGAATAATGCCTGGAAATGCAAGCAAAAGTAAAATATAGAACAAGGAAGGACAAAATAATATAAATTTAGAAAGAAGAATGAAGTTACCATGGGCAATATATTAAATATCATGAATATATATTTAAAATTAGTTGATGACAGGATGTGAGACTTTGAATTTAGATCAATTTAATTTTATTAACTACTTTTGCAAAACATCTTAAGATGAAGAGAGTATTTCAATGATTTTTATGATTTGTGCTTATTTTGTCATTTATGTTTTGTTTAAATGTAATGTGATTTGTGTTTCTCCTGTAGTATTTCCTGACTTTGCTTATCTCTTTCTGTTTCTACTGACTATGTATATCCTCTGTGAGTAAACACATACATACACACACACACATCACACACAAAAATATATTTAATATTTTGAAACATTTAAATTTGGTAGACATATTTTTGTCATTTCTTTTTATGTGTGCATTTCTTTCTGTTAAAAATAATGTTTGTTTCAGTAGATCTACTGAATTTTACAAAGTTAAAACTGAATAGAATATGGCATAATGAAGAAATAGAGTTTGTCAGAAAAATTAACCATGTACTGAGTGATTAAACTATTTTGTCATTTCTATTTTGTTTAAATGTAATGCAATTTGCCAAACCATAAAGAAATCCCTAGATGAAATGGTTATTTTTCAGGCAATTGTACTGTGCTACTGACCGCAATATATTCTGACATCTATGACAGTTTCATCATTCTTCTATTTGGTGTTCAGAAGTGTCCCTACTTTGCTAAAGGCTTTCTCCTGGGAAAAGTCACCAAAATTTGGGAACTGAAAAGAGATAATCAGTTTGATGGGAAAACAATATGATCATAGAATGCAACCTTGTTGCTAAATTTTATGGTAATGTGGGATCCTATTTCAAAATAGACTTACATGAAGATTTAGAAAAGGTAATGTTACAACATAAGTACTCACGTGGAGAATAGGAAAGAAAAGCATCATGAGCGCAAACTTACTATGTCCTTGATAGATTTTCCTGTTCTTTTCGAACCCTGTAAATTAATTTTAATACTGTGGCTATGCATAACCCTGCTATCTCTGGCTAAAGACAAAGTTTGGAGGGATGTTCATTGCAAATACAGCGCCAAGGTTTTCATTGAGTATCATATTCTTTCAGAGAAAGATAACTGATAATTTCTCAATCTCTTTAAGAATATTTTCTTTTCCCAATGATATTATGATGTTTTCATTTTTAAACAACAGCAACATAAAAATAAATTCATAATATTGATGTATCCTATAATGGATAATAAACTTTTATGAACAAAAGATTGTGAATATGTATAATATCCAAAGGTCAGATTTATAGAAATTGAGTGCAATGCTATCAAAAATAAGAGTTTCCAACATGTGAATATATATGAATAGCCTGTGCATGTTTACATATGATGAAGAAATGAATATTCACGTATCTTGACATTAGTTAATATACACTTATAAACACCTCATGTATAGCCTAAATTTTCAGTTTCTTTCATATTAGTATCTGGTTTAGGAAGATTGTGTCAATGAACTGAATGCTCATAATTATTTATTAGATAGTTCCTACTATAATGAAGATAAAATGAAATGCAGCAAATTCAAGCACTGCAACTCTAGGCTAATAGACTTTTTATTAAAGGACTCTGAATTAATTACAGAAACATTTTTATTGAGAGACCCAAATCTCTTCTTAGAGGCAGGAAATGGAATTAGGCAGAATAGATTTCCTGTTGTTCGGAATTAAATATTTTTAAAATAATAGTTAATTTCTTCATTGAGTTATAGTTTTCAAAATGAATACTGCTACAATTTCTTAACATAAAATATTTTTATAAATAAAAACTGTGTATAACTTAGCAAAGAAAGTTTTTTCCTCTGACCATATTTGTAAAGGAAAAAAATGACATAATTTGCAGTAAAACTATAAATGAATAAATGGCAATGCTTGTATTTGAATTTTTGAAATCATATATTCTTTCTTTCTTAACAAATTATTTATTATATTTATCTGCCTTGTGTTTGTGGAGGGCAAAACTACACTTTGCTGTTTGTTCTTGCTTTCCTTCTTTTATATGGCTTCCAGAAATTAAACCTAGGGGGGGCAGTTTGAACAGTAAATAACACCTTTGTTGCTTTATTTTCAAAATAAACGAAATTAACCTGAAGCCGGTCACGTTTTTTTTTTTCTCAGTGACTAGTTTTTAAATCCTAAGATGCAGAGTCATTTTATAGTTATAAGCTTGAGATGACACTGTAAATTATTAGGTACTAAAAATAATTGCTTTGAAATTGTCATTATTTTATACATGTAATTTGGGGTTCTGTTTTACAACTTTAATATATATTTGTTTTACTAAATGTTCATCATGTTTTCTAATATTTTACTTTTTTAATATAAATTTTCATTAGTCTCTGAACATAATACATTCACATAATTTGACCTGTCTACATTTGAAATGAGAAAAGGCAAGAGGTGCTTAATAAGGCACAAAACTGATAATAATGTATTCCTGAAGATTGTAGTATTAACTTTAAAACAATTGTTGGGAAAATTGTGAAATTTTAAAAAGTAGATTACAACTCCATTATGTAAATAATTTGCATAAATATACTTTTAATAAATTAAAAAAAGCATTCAAAACAGGATAATTTTATTCTTTGTGAAATAGAATTTAGTGAAGCGAATTTATAAAAATACATACATAAAACAAACATCTATATACATCTGACATAGAGTTAGTGCTCTAGGAAAATAGGGTTTTACTTTGGAAGAGCACATGCCTGTAGCCACATGTCAGAGATTTTGTCAGTTTTTAAATTCAATCACTGTCTGTGAAGTTTCATTAGTTCATCAACAAAGTGAGGGGAGGAGAAATGTCACATTTGGCCCTTCATAATTTTTCTAGGTAAGAAATATTCTTAGATACTAGACTCTTTACATTGCCTGATATGTATATGTAACTCAAGAGACTGGCTAAATGAATTTCTACTATTGCCACTGTGAACTAATAAATCTAATGATGAGATTTTAGTCACAGATATATGTTGCAAATTATAGTTCACTTTCAATTATATGCAAAATATTCACAAAGTAAAAGCACAAAACCAGATCAACCTTAGTGTGGTCGGTTTGATCTTTACATGGTTAACAATGGATCAGAGAGAGATTTAATTTCTATGATTTATCCTATCACTTAATGGCAGATATTTTATTTTTAATATCAGAATTTTGTGGTTTATTCCTATAACTTTTAAAAAACTTCATTTTTTATATCCTCCATTTATACAAAAATGATCTTTCTAAAACACTGTATCTACTCTTCAAAACATGAAAATAGCTAGGACTAGAAAATGCAAGCAAATAGCTTCAAAAAACACACCTGTGAGAATATAAAACAGAAGCCATTAAAATCTGAAATTGCTGCAGTCTTTAACATTTGGATAAAGTTTAAAAATCATTTAAGTGGTCCATATAAATTGCATAGGCTTAGGTTTTCATTTTCTTAGGCTACCCCACTTTCTAATAAAAATCAGCACTGTGACCCATCTTGCATCATTAACTGACATCTAAATTCATCTGCTCGTGCTGTAATAAATAGCCTAGGGAGAGACTATAAGATATTACCTAGCACATTAAATCAGCTTCTGAACATACCTGACTTTCATACCATTAAGAGAAAAAAAGAGTTTAAAGGACACAAGTTTAAAAGGGAGTAATGAAGACTGCATTTGGAAAGGAAATATGCTAAAAACAGTTTTAAAATTTTACTATAAAACTATCTTATATCATTTTTTTCTTATTGAATATTGCCTTTTTCATGTCTTTTTCTTTTTTTTACTCCTTTAATCTATATACATCTGTGCTATTTTATATTACTTTTAACGTCTCTTTAAAGACTTTACTTCTTTTAATAACTGTCTATACTCCTTTTCTTCTCTTTCCTAAGCCTATGTATAGATTTGAACACACTGTCACCCATTTAGAAGTCTTTTTTTTTAAACTAAGTCTGTCCTTTTTGTTTGTCTGTAATTATTTTCTTACCCGAAGCAGCTTAAAAAAAAAATCTAAGTGGGCAAGGCTAGGGTGAACATGGCATGCTCACTGCTTCTGAGAGTCATTCTTTCTACCCCAGATCAAGGTCAGGCACACAGCGGGTCTATGTTGCCATAAAGCAAGTTGTAGCCCTCTTCTCACAAACCCCTTTTAAATGCTCTGTAGCTGGATCATTTGTGCTGACGAACCAGGAAGCCACTGTTTCAAAACAGTGGGTTTTTGTTGTTGTTGTTGTTGTTGTTGTTTTTGTTTTTTTCCCATTGCTGATCAGGAAAACCTCTCTTAAAGGAAACATGCCTCTGTTTGTTTCTAACAAACAGAGCCCAGCTGTGAAAATGTTACTATCAAAAAGTCATGTTTAACTCTGTTCTTCTGTGTCTAAAATTCCTTTTTGAGTTTTCTCAGGTTTTACATGGATATAGTCAACAACATTGGCAGGCCTATTTGTTTGTGGAGGTTTTTGTCCAACCTGGTCCCACAATCATTCAGTCCCAAAGAAACACACAAAGGCCTATATTAATTACGAGCTGGTTGGCCCATTAATTCAGGTTTCTTGTTAACTAACTCTTATATCTCACATTAACCCATAATTCTTGTCTGTGTTTATAAGTGAGGCATTCTCATCTTGCTTCTTCTGCCTCTAGGTAATGACTACAGACTGAGTCTTTCCTCTACCACAATTCTCCTCTCCTGGTCTCCCTGCCTATATTTCCTGCCTATCTGCTTGCCAATAAGCATTTTATTAAGCCAGTACAAGTGACAAACCTTTACAGGGTAAAAGACTATTGACCTACAGCAAACTGGACGTGTAGAACCCACAGAAAAATGACTTCTGAACTTGCCTAAAGGTGAGACGGTCCTTTGGAGTTCTTGTTTCATGAAAGAACTGCAAGACATTTTGCAGGACAGATAAAAAAACAACTGATGAATGTGGTACATTTACACAATGGAGTACTACATAGCAGAAAAAAATAACGACAGCTTGAATTTTGCAGGAAAATGGATGGAACTAGAAAGCATTATTTTGAGCGAGGTAACCCAGACACAGAAAGACAATTATCACATGTACTCACTCATAGGTGGTTTTTAAACATAAGGCAAAAAAAAAACCATCTTACAAACCACAATCCCAGAGAATTTAGACAACAATACGGACACTAAGAGAGACCTACATAGATATAATCTACGTGGGAAGTAGAAAGTATAAAAAGACAAGATCTCCTGAATAAATTGGGAGCATGGGAACCCTGGGGGAGGGTTGAGGGAGGGAGGGGAGTGGCAGGGAGAGGAGCAGAGAAAAATAAAAATAAAAAAATTAAAAATTAAAAAACAACTGATGAGCTTTGTCATTACAAGGCAAAACCGATTTTCCAGTTTCCTGCTTTGTGGAAAATTCTGCTGAATACTATGGGCCTGTAAGCTGAAGGTTGGATGTACCAATATTACTGAAGAACTTTGGGTGACTGTCCAGGAAGCAAGATGTCTCTGTCAATTCTAGAGTTTTGGAAATTGCTTACAATGCACTTCCTGTTTACTTAGGTATTATTATATCCTTCTGGAGTTTTTGATAGAATTGAAGAATAAATAGTTATAGTTTTCCTCAGTTATGATAAAAGATAAAGTAGATATAAATAATGTAACTGTACTTATGTTTGATAACTGTTTTGTTATATGCAATTTTATTATCTTAAAGTTTAAACCTTTCTTTTTATTTAAACTGAAAAAGGAATTGTGTGGGAAGTCCTTCTGTATATGTGTTGCTTTTATTAGTTAATGATTAAATCTGTTTTGGCTGGTGGCTTAGCAGAATAGAGCCAGGCAAAATTCCAAGAAGGTAGAGGAAGAAAGAAGGCAGAGTTAGGGACACCATGTAGCCACCACAAAAGGTAGACATGGCAAACCTTGCAGGTTAACCACGCATAACATGGTAAAATATAAAATAATTGAAATGCATTAATTTAAGATATAAGAGTTCTTAAGCTATTGCCAAAGCAGTGCTGCAATTAATACAGTTCTATATAATTATTTCGGGTCTGAGCAGCTAGGACTGAACAAACATCTTCTGCCAACAATGTATTTAATGTATTTGTTTCTTTCGAATATTATTTTTATCTTTCAACTAATCTGAGCTTACATATCAATTGTTTCACCTATGAAAGTAAAATATGTCACATGAAATTAAGCAAATCAATGACAAATGAGACAGATTTTTGAATATCTTCTAAATGGAGCCATGTGGACTGAATTGCTCATTATTATCATACTAATACTATGTTACATACCAGTATATTTCTTTGCTGTGTGACCTTTTATGAAAGCAAGTACATTATATTAAATTGCCTGTATGGCTATAGGAAGCTAAAGTAAAAGAAGAGAAAGTGATGTGTTCTTCAGTTAATGTTTATATTTATAAACTGATTCCTATAAGCTGCTTACAGAAATAAATAATGAAAAAAAAACTTCTCAAACGGCTTATGACTAATATCCTCGGTGATTACATCATGTCTGTAATTATCTTCCTTGATTTAGTAACTCCTCATATTTAAAGTAGATTTGAATTCTGCTTAATAAATTAAATATATTCTACCCAGTCTCATTTGCAGCCATGACAGCGAAGTAAAAGTTGGAAGTCAGTGCACCTGAAAAGGATCCAGAAGTCAAGAGTGAAGATACATAGCATTTCCTAGATGAAGACATGAATTTTAATAATTTGGCATGCTCTTTCAAGAGGGACTGTAAAGATATTAAATAGGTTTATAGCAGGAAAAGAGGGAGCTTTCGTTGTTTTGATTCTTACTAGACTTATACTACTAAGAAAAGAGAGGTAAAATAGACAGATTAAAAAACTGTATAAGAATGTATACACTAGGCAATTCTCCTCTAGTACAGTGTGAATTGCACAGTCACCAGAATATCTAACTTGTTCTTTTACCTCACCTGATCATTTCTGCTGTTGACCTTTGGAACCTAAAAGGTCACAGCAATTAAAATATTAAATAATTTTTTTCTCTTAAATTTTTATTCATCTATAATGAAGGCTAGTTGTTCATATATATATATGATGAATTTGCAAATGTTAAAAATATGCCTCAAATATTTTAAGCTAGTTATGATTCAAATGTAGAATATTTGAACTTGTCAGCTTGCCAGAATGTTTTATAAAATGAACAACACATTTCAGATCATTATAGAAGAGATTTCAGGTTGATGGCATGATATTTTATCTTCAAATGGAGAAAATGCCCAAGAGTAAGCAATTTTCAAAATGTATAGTCCAACAAAGATAGGAACATATGAAAGTATTGTTCCACTAAAGTATGATGAATAGTTACTAGCTTTTCTGATTAATGGACTGTTCAGAAAGATGCACATCTGGGAGCAGTGAGTTTTAAATTAAATTCAAGGAATTCCTGAGTTCTAATTTCACATTTTCAAAGTGTAGTACTCTATAATTTATGCAAGCTTTGATGGATTTTTAAAAGCAGCATTTACGATGGGCTGTATCAGTTTCATACACAGAAAAAAATACTGTGAATTTCCTACACCCTCATTAGCCCAGAGATTCAAATGAAGAAGGAAAATGAAATCAACTTATTTGGCATCTTAGAAACATAGCATTTAAAATACTTATATAATTCTTTCCCATTTTAAGTGTTTTTCTTATATGAGCGGTATGTTTATGACACATTATAGTCTTGAAAACTCATCACAAAATCTTATGTGGTTGATTACACTTTATGACTTATTAAGTGACTGGAACACCACAAATATTGTTTAAAGAAGAGACTTAGCTAGTCTTGGTGGCATACAATTCTCTTCCCAGGTACTCTAAGCTCCTTGAGTTTCAAAGAAGGGAGGCAGCAAGGACTGGGAGCTATACACTGTGCAGTGTATCCAGACTGTAGATCAAAATTGTAAAATTGAAATGAAATGATTATACAGTATTTGACAAACATACACATGGTCACACACAATGGAAATAAATAATCAAGGTCCTATCTTAGACTAATGCTTTGAAATCTTTAAAAATATCTCAACATTAGAAAGGAAGCACATGTAGGAATAAAAAGCCTTAAGACAATAAGAAACAGAAAATTATCATTCAATATATTAACTTTAAAGTAATTAAAAGAATGTGTAACGCAAACATAATATCTATAAAATATCAAAACATATTTAAGAATTATTTATGCAAGAAACAAAAGGAAGAAGGGGTACAAACTCCTCACCAAGGAGCCTATGATCTTGAAGCAGGAATTGGGAACAATCTGACTTTCTGCCATGAAGTATGGAGATGTTAAATGTGGAATTAAAACATTTAAACCTAGCTGGGTGGTGGTGATGCATGCCTTTAATCCCAGCACTTGGGAAGCAGAGGCAGGTGGATCTCTGTGAGTTCGAGGCCAGCCTGGTCTAGAAGAGCTAGTTCCAGGACAGGCTCCAAAGCTACAGAGAAACCATGTCTCGAAAAACCAAAAAAAAAAAAAAAAAAAGACATTTAAACCTATCAACTTTTAGAAAATGTAAAAATGTTGAAACATTTTAAGGGAGTACTCAGTCTTTAGTTTTGTAAATATGTGTAAGAATATGAGGCCTTATCTGGTGTTGTATATAAGATAAATGGAGAAACTTGGGTTGTGATTAATGTATAGCTTTGGCAGATTAAAACATACAGATCATTCTTGTTATAAATAGCTAAAAGTTCCAGGAATGGAGTTCCATGGGTGTTAAGGCACAGATATACACTTGTTCCTAATTTACACACAATACATAACCCTATTAAGGGCTTGTACCAAAAGGAGACTTTATTGTTCATTGTAAATGACACTACAAACTGGTCATTTATTATGAAAGAGAGAATGCTACATGCCTTAAAAATGAGATATCAAAAATAAATGCTTGACATAACTAATTTGTTGAAGCAGATCATGGAGCCACACTGGTATTAATAGGGAACATTATATTTTATATGCTATGAAGAAAGACACTCTGAATTCTCAGATTGGGAGACTATTCATATTCTGCAATCTGGTTGTCTTCTGTAGAAGATTAACAAAATCTACCACTGCAGAAGGAAAAGTCACTTTGACCCAAAGAGTCAGGTTTGGTTGAGGCTAATTCTCTGTATTTTTAAAAGGAGGCTATTATTATTCCATTGACAATCTAATTTACAGACATGGGTGTGGGAATAAGTTATTATATTGGGACACCCTTTGTTCTAATGGCTGGGATGGTCCTACTGAAATAAAGGATAAGGGGATTTTTAGACTTCAGTCAACATGATACTGTTTGGGTGACTCTGTCCATGAATGCCTCAAGGACAAGCTGGTAGTAGGCTCATTGATGATCTTAGACATTTTAATGATTTTTACTAGTGTTCCCTCCCTGTACTGTGCATACTGTTTGTTAACCACCTAAAATGCTAAATCTAAAAGTTTCTTTGGATGGACACATAGATTTTGTTCTAAGTGTTATAAGTCATAAAATGTCTTGCTTAATTCTCTTCTCTACAGTTAGAACACATGGTTTCTTAAGTATTACTGCCTCTTTAGCAAGTTCTGGTGGCAGCAAAGAGCAAAGAAAGCTGCCTGTATTATTCTGGGACCTTCCAGGTCTTTTGAAGTTTTGATCAAGGAGAAATATTGGTGTGTTTTATCAGTTTTCTAAAAACTTGGTTTGAAAGAGCAGGATTTAGCTGTACGTACGAGAATAACACTAGATTCTTATCTGCAAAAAAACTAAATTCTACATGAATTAAGGATCTCAGCATAAGACCTGATACCTGAACCTACTAGAGGAGAAAGTAAAGAATACACTAGAATTTGAGGAGGCACTGGAAAGCACTTTCTGAATAGAATACCAATAGTAGAGAAAATATCATGAATGAGAGCTAATACCACATGAGACTAAAAAGTGAAAGATGTTATCATTTAAGTGAAGAAGACCACAGAATGGAAGCAATCATTACTGGTTAGTATTTAGAATATACCAGAACTCAAAATAATGCAGAAAATAAACCAATAAAAAGGGGATCATGGAAAGAAATAGGAAATTATCAAGACAGGAAATACAAATATCTGTAAAATGTTTTCTTAAATGTTTAGCATACTTAGTCACCAAGAAGATATGTTAAGCCACTTCAGGATTCCAACTTATCCATGACAGGAAGATCAATATCTACATAAATATATACACATATGGAAAATGCTTGTAGGTTTTGGGGAAAATGGAACACTTATACACTGCTGTTGAGAATACAAACTTGATCAGCCACTTTGAAACTCAATATAAAGTTTCCTGGAAAAGTTAGAAATATATTTACCACTTGAAGCATCTATTAACAATCTTAGCCATAAACTCCAAAGACTCTTTATTCTGCTAAAGATAAATTTGCTCATCCATAGTTCATTACTGTTCTACCCATAAGGGGTAGGCAAAGGAAACAGTTTACTTGGCTATATATTGATAGATAACAAAAATGTGGAAACTTGATACAGTAAATTATTATTCAAATATTAGGGAAAAAGAAATTATGAAATTCGAAGAGAAATGGACAGAACAAGTGGTAATCATTCTGAGTGAGATAGCCGTGATTCAAAAGGATAAATTTCATATGGATTCTCTCAATTGCAGAAGATAACATTAAAATTATACACATGTGTGTCTCATTTGGAGTATTTATAGGAATCAAAAATTAGTAGTGGACCATGTAGGGAGAACAGTATCAAGAATGAAATGGGAATAATGAAAAGTTATTCATTTTAACTTTAAGTCCAAATTTTAAGTTGGACAAAGGCTAGGTAAAAGATAGTTTACAAGCAAGAATAACTACCACAAATTCCTTTTTAAAAAATTCATATAAGAAAAATATTACTGCAGAAATTTCCTAAAATTAATATATACATAAGTAACAATGGCTAAAATGAAGTTACCCAATACATAGGCAACAGTTGTCCTTATAAGATACTACAGACTAACAAATAAAAAAAACCAATATCAGGAATGTGTTTCTTTGATTGAAGTTGTTAGCCAGTGAGGCTCACTCAGTCACAAATAATTTATTCTTATTCTGGTCCAATTTCAAGAATTTGGCAGTAAGACTATTACTGAATACCTCACATAGTTAGATCACAGAAAATAAGGGAATTAAATGGGAACTGACCAGGAAGATGCAATTCTATTGGTTGATTTAATACTGTTAAAAATACTACACACGTTGCATCAGGAGGGAAGCAGTCAACAGTTTTATCCAGCTGTGAACACTGGTAGCCATAGAGACAACCTCAGTGGCAAGATATGCTCACAGATGCAGTAGGGACATGAACATCATGGAAGCAACAAAATACATTTGACTCAATTGAAGACTCACTCCACAAAAAAGAAATCTATAATTTTCAGAATAACCAGGTTCAAAAGCATGTGACTAGATGGCTCATAGGTCCTACTATTACTCTGCTAATGGGACATAGTATCAAACCAACTCCTAAATATTTCTTGTTATTCTCACAAGTGACTGTTTCTCACAAACCTTAAAAGAAAAAGTTCTTTTCAGAGTAGATGACAGTTAAACAGATATCCACAAATGGTCAAAGTACAGAGAATGTGTTATTGGGATTTATTCAGTTATAAATTTGGCATGTATATCACTCACCTTCCTCTTAATGTTCAGAGTTAATTGTGGATGAAGAGGTAAAAGGTGTGTAAGGATCAATGGTAGTTGATAATTACAAAAATCCTTGTTTCTTGGACATAAAAGGACATTTGCATATATGAACACATAGTTTGACATCCTCCAAAAGGCACATTAAAATCTTAAGCCTGATAATATTCCAACATGTACTGAATATGGCCAATACTCCTATTTCTAACAGAAGAAATATTGAAAATGGATAGCTGCTCAGAAGGAAGGAGTTAGCCTTAGTAAATCTTCAACTCCTGGTAACTATAATATGCTCCAGTGCATGGTCATACAGTTGAGAACAAAAAAGCAGCATTAATGGAATTCAATAGGCTAACAAACAATGGGGACACAGATTTAAGTTAGTATTCTTTAAGGTTTGGAACTGATGTAGATAATGGAGAGGTAAAAATGATTAAGTTGCAATGAACATATTAAACACTCAAAGAATTTTAAAAAATATTTTTAATACCAGAACTGCTACTAGGAGCTGAAAATTAAAGGTCAGAGAATCCATAGATGCACAAAGGCTGGATGTCTTAGAACACATGACAGTGAAAAACAAATATCTTGCCTCAAATAAAATAGATAATGAAACCTTGTACCTGGAGTGGCTATCTGACCACCAGATATGTGGTTTCACACATTCACAGACACTCTCAGAAATGTACCACACACACACACATACACACGCACACACTACTCATACATGCACATATACTCAAGCACTCAAGATTTTTTACAGTAAAAATATGCAAATAATCTATTTCACTTTACAGGGAAATCCATGCATTATTTTTTGAGCCCTCCTTTTTACCAAGCCTCTCTTGGGCTGTGATTTATAAATCCTTTACACCTAATATCCACTTATAAGTGATATCGTGCTTGTCTTTCTGAGTCTGGGTTAATTCACTCAGAATGATTATTTTCTCGTTCCATCTATTTGCCTAAAAATTTCATGATGTCATTATTTTTTTAAAATATATTTATTTTTCATTCAAAAAATTTACACTTCCTCCCCTTCTCCCAGTCCCCTCGTGCTCCCCCACTAACCCTCCTTCATCCCCCTGCTTCCTTAAGAGGGGGCAGGATACCCTGCCCTGTGGGAAGCCCAAGGCCCTCCCCCCTCCATCCCGGCCTAGGAAGGTGTGCATCCATATAGACTAGATTGCCAAAAAGATAATACATACAGAAGAGATAGGTCCCAGTGCCATTATCATTGGCTTCTCAGTCAGCCCCCATTGACAGCCACATTCAGAGATTCCGGTTTGATCATATGTTCATTCAGTCCTGGTCCAGCTGGATTTGGTGAGCTCCCATTAGATCAGGCACACTGTCACAGTTGGTGGACCAGCCTCTCCCGGTCCTGATTTCCTTGCTCATCTTCTCCCACCTTCTGCTCTTCGACTGGACCTTGGGAGATCAGTCCATTGCTCTGATGTGAATGTGGGTCTCTGTCTCTATCTCCATCCATCGGATGAAATTTCTATGGTCATGATCAAGATATTCATCAATGTGACTATGGGACAAGGCTAGATCAGGCACCTTCTCCTCTGCTGCACAAGTACCTAGTTGGGGACATCTTCGTGGACACCTGTGATCCCCTCTAGAGCTAAGACTCTTGCCAATCCTAAAATGACTCCTTAATGTAGATATCTTACTCCCTTCTCCAATATCCACCTTTCATCCATCTCCACCCTCTCACTCCCCCAAGCTCTCCCCAGTCCATCCCTTGTCCCTTCTCCCTCCCTCTCTCCCTTTCACCCCCGACCCCTACCTACACCCCTATCCCCATTCCCGTGCCTCCACCTTTTGTCTGGCGACCTTGTTTGCTTCCAATTTCAAGGAGGATCTATATATGTTTTTCTTTGGGTTAACCTTGCTATTTGGCTTCTCTAGGCTTGTGAGCTATAAGCTTAATGTTCTTTGCTTATGGCTAGGGTCCACTAATGAGTGAGTACATACCATAATCATCTTGTTGGGTTTGGGACATCTCATTAAGGATAGTGTTTCTATTTCCATCCATTTGCATGCAAATTTAAGGATATCATTGTTTTTTACTGCTGAGAAGTGTTCTAATGTGTATATATCCCACACTTTTTGATCCATTCTTCCATTGAGGGGCACCTAGGTTGTTTCCAGGTTCTGGCTATTACAAATAATACTGCTATGAACATAGTTGCACAAATGATTTTGTAGTATGATTGGGCATCTCTTGGGTATATTCCCAAGAGTGGTATTGCTGGATCCTGAGGTAGGTTGATTCCCAATTTCCTGACAAACCGCCACACTGATTTCCAAAGTGGTTGCACAAGTTTGCATTCCCACCAGCAATGGAGGAGTGTTCCCCTTACTCCACATCCTCTCCAGCATAGTCTAGCATTGGTGGTTTTGATTTTAGCCATTTTGACAGGTGTAAGATGGTATCTCAACGTTGTTTTAATTTGCATTTCCCTGATTGCTAAGGAAGTTGAGCATGACCTTAAGTATCTTTTGGCCATTCGAACTTCTTCTGTTGAGAATTCTCTGTTCAGATCATTACCCCATCATTATGTTTTACAGCTAAGCAGCATGCAGAGATACACAGTCAAGCACTGGGCTATCAGAGCTTCAGTAGTCCTGTTGAAGAGAGGAAAGAGGGAGGTTTTGAGCCAGTGTGTCTAGAATTAGCCTCTGTTAACCAATCACACCTGGAGCCCAGGAAGAAAAACTGGGAGGGACCAGGTAACCATGCCTTAACTAGATGTGATTGGTTAACAGAGCTTCCCCATCAGTAGTGGATGGGAAGTGGGGTAGAGGAGACGCATGGGGAGGGAACAGGAAGAGAGGAGGTAGGAAAAACTGCGATCAGGATGTAAAATTGATGAATATTTTAATTAATTAAAACAATACACAAATCATGTGTAATGAATGTATCTTCTCTATGTTTCAAATACTCTTTCTTGGATTAGTATGACTGGAATAGAATTAGATTGACTATGTATTGTATTCTAATACAACTAGAAAATCTACTCAAATTATATAATTTCTTTTTATGAATCTAATCATAAATGAACTTTTTTTATAAAGATATCACATGCGGAGTCACACATAATTTAATTATTTCATGTCTAGAATATATTTTCCTTTTGATCAGTGTAATCACATGATTTTATTAATTTATGTCATTATGATTTGTTATCAATAAGATTATATGTGTATGCCACTTGACTTTTGTAAATAAAAAACTTATAAATATTTTCTTGAAAATGTTATTTGTTTAAGTTAGTTTCACAGGAATGTACCTTAAACATCATTCTAGGGATGGTAACATTGATCAGTAGGTAAGGGCACTTGCCACAAAACCTGAATCCTGAGACTGATTTCTGGCAGTCCAATCCTAGAAGGAGAGAATTAATTCTGAATGGTATCTTCTGACCGTAGCCAACTGTCCTTCTATGACACACATTTCATACATTGTTATAGTCATCCAAACCCTGTTCTAGTGAAATGACTCACATGCATTTCCTAACGATAAAAAAATTTACTCTAGCATTTAATTCAAATGAGACTGAAGACACAAATCAACTGAATATCTTCCATTATGGGCTATACAAACCCTTCTTGTTGCCCTCTAATGCCCAATGCTTATGATTAAAGTTATTCCACAGTTTTGTCTTCTGACATGTCTGAAGATGATTGTGGACCTTAAAAATGACTTAAACCTATAAATATAAAATTCATTTATTATCAAGGAAATATTTCTGAGATCAATCAGTCTGTAACTAGATATCTGGAACTAAATTTCATCTTCTATACCATCAGAAAATTTAATATTTTGGAAATGTGTAATGTACTAATTAGGCTACTAAGTTCTAAGTTATCCTCAGAAAAATTTTGACAAGAAACTCATCTGATGTGAAGAGCAATCCCACTCATTTTTGAATTCTTTCAGGTGACATCAGTGCTTCATCCATTTTGGGTTACTTATGAATGCATGCTTTATACTCTATACTCTAATTATGAATGCATGCTTTATACTATAATTAGTTCCTATATGGCAAAGTCTCAAACTTAAGCTTATTTGCCTCTATATTCAAAGAATTCAAAGAATACAATGACTATGTGGGATGCACAGATTGTTTAAGACATTAGGAGAACAAGGTGTACTGCTTTTCCCACGGCGAGGACAAATGCTAATTAAATGTTACCGAGAGAAACCTTAGAGCCAGCATTTAATTTCCCCTTCTCTAAGCTTTTATCTCTTTCACAGCCATCAAGTACCCAAGAATTTCCAAATGGATTCATCCCTCCAGAGTGAAATCTTGAGAAAACCATCCCCTACACACCAATAAAAACACTTTCCATAGACTAAAGGAAGCTATCAGTGCCTGTAAATTCTTGTTCAAATGAACAGATAAGTCAGTTGCTACAGTTTGTTCCTTACTTGCCAAACATAAGAAGAAAAACAAGAAATTAAAAAAAAAATAACCAAAACTGGCCACTATGTTTCTAAGCCAAACAAAAGTGATTGATTTCTATTCAATACTGGTCCCTCAAGTCTCCCACTATCCTCATTGTTTTTACCTATCTATCTGTCTGTCTGTCTGTCTGCCTGTCTGTCTGTCTGTCTATCTATCTACCTGTTATTTATTTATTGTGTTCGTTGTAGCAAATGCCTGTACACACTAAGCCACTTCACCTGCCCTGGAATGAATTATAAGGAATAAAATTTGTTAGGGTTTCTATTGCTTAAAAAAGAAACCATGAGCATGGAACATCTTTTAAAGTACAACATGTGTTTGGTGATTCACTGTTTCAGAGTATTTGTCCATTATCATCATGGCAGGACATGGCAGTGTGCAGACAGAAATGGTGCTAGAGAAGGAACTGAGAATTCTACATCTTGCAGGTAATAGGAAGTGAGCTAAGATACTGGACATGGCTTGAGTATATATGAGACCTTTAACCCTACCTCCACAGTGACTCACTTCCTCCAGCAAGGTCATACCTACTCCAAAACAGCCATACCTCCCAAAAGTGCCACTCCTTCTGGGAGTCATTTTCTTTCAAATGACAACACCACCTCAAAGTTATATTATTTTCAAGGAAATGTTTAAAATATTTATGCCGTTGTCTAACTTTTAATGCAAGTAACCCATAAGAAAACATGTAAAGGCTGAATGATATATTTTCTCCCTTCCAGAAAAGTGAGCATGAACACTTCTTATTGTGTCATTTCTATGGGTATCAAGATAATTAGTGCCCACAATTTTATCTAAAGATTTCTGCTCTATAAAGCAAGTATACTTTCAAGTATTCCCAGAAATATTTGATTAAAGTATAATTATTCCACAGACAACATGAAGGCATAGGAAAATATTTGTTCACAGGACTCTACTTGTTACCCATCAGTCCAAGAGTCTAAACTAAATTTTTGAGAATGTAAGGTTAATATTAGAGTAGAAGGACTTGCTATCATTTAGAAAACAAAGAAACAAATATATTATGTGCCAAATCATGATTTACCAAAGGCTACATTCCATCATCAGTGAATGTGGAGTAATGTTCTAATCTGTAAATCTTTTAATCTCCATCATAGTAAAATCTCTACTTCCCTATCTTGTCATTTTCAGAGCAAGGAGTCTTAGGAAGAGGTCCTAAATTTAAGGTACTTTTTATCCAATGACCCATCTTCTAATAAACATAACATTGGTTTGGTAGTTTATTTCATCCAGGTGCCAGACTAGTAGGAGACCTCAAATTTCTCCATGTATTAGTTACTTTGCACAATGTAAAACACCTGATGTAGTCAATAAAAAAATTATTTTGTTTCATAAATTTAGGTATGGTCTCTGATTGTGGGATAAATGTGAGGTGGCCAGTCTCATTATATTCATTCATTCAGGAGTCAGATAGAAAGAGTAATTAACATATTCCATTCATTTTCTTCTTTTTATTCAGTACAAAATACCATAGAATGGGATGGAGTCACAACATATAGGATAGGGCTTATCGATCTTTTTTTATTTCATTTCTCTGTGATTGTCCTTACAGACAAACCCAGAGGTTGTCTTATAGGTGTCTCAAAATTTGTTCATGGTTGCAAGTCTGTCATTATTTTTATATATGAAATGCATTTTTTATATATGAGAGCTATGCACATCTCTCATCATTTTTGTACTCAAACAAATGTCTTTTAAATTATAACATTCCATCACTGGTTCTTAAAGTCTCATTTTCAAGTAATAATTTAAGATTCTTTTTTCCATAGCCATCTCCTCCAAATTATAATGGTTCCAAAATTGTTAAAAATAAAAATGCAGAATACTTTCTGAAATTCACTCATTTTCTCGAAAAGTTGATTTTGAAAACATAATGTTTCTCATTATTTTTATAATAGATCGTATTTGTTATGTTCTTTGCAATTCTAAAGATTTTTTAAAAAGGCTATTGTTTGATATTATTAAATTTGATGCAGGTTTGTTTCCAAATAACATAAAATGGTAATGTCTTTGGATTTTTTACAACTTCAAAAAACTTTATTACTTTGTCTTGACAAAGTTCAGCAGTCTCCTTATTTTATGTACTACTTGTCCAATTTGGGCAGCGTACTGTCAGCAGTCAATTTCTTGCCTAATGGTTAGCTTTGCCACAAATGATAACAAAGTACATATAGGAGTTTCTTCAGTGCCCATCACCTTCTCTAATGTAGATTGGTGCTTCCAGGAACAGACATATCTCACTGTCCTGAAAAGTCCTATATTATTAAAATATCTTAAATGCTATGTTCTGTAGATCTCTGAACTGTTTGAAGACCATCTCTCTAAAATATATCTTTGTTTTACCTTGAAAACATACATAGCATGACTGTAAGTTTGATTGTTAGAGATGATTAAAGGTGAACCTGTATTTTTATCTGAAATAGTATGTAATAATAGCTTTTGAGGAATAAAGCTTTACAGTACATTTTTAAATGAACTGCATAGATACCACACCTTAAATAAGAGTAGAAAAATATGCAATATGTTCTTACAAAGATAACCTTAAATTTGTATCAATATACAAAATAACTTAAACAAGAGTAGAAATATACAGAGAGCATAACAAAATAACGTTATATTTGACTCAATATACAAAAAATCTTATCAATATAAAATATTTGAGATGAGTAGTTGCTTTATAGTTTAAAAGTAGATTTATTATTCTATTTAATCCTGTCATTCCTATATTGTCCTTTTTATCTTTTCATAAAGAAATCCCTGAATCTACCCTCCTTTGCTTAGCTTCCAACCTGACCATGACAAGTAACAACTTGAAACCAGCCCCCCTAAAAATGACAAACATCCATAACCTGTCAAATGACCAAAAAATCACTCATCCTACACCTTGGGAATGTGTGAGTCATGTTTTTAAAATTACCTCCTGTTATTTGGGAGCACCCGCATCTTTAGGGAACCCTGAGAAAATTGGAATAATGGTCAAGTCCTAGGAACCCCAACTGTATTGTCTCTTATCCAGCCTCACAGATTCCTCCAGCAAGAACTTCAGGTGTCTGGACCATTTTAACTAGGTTCTTTGAAGTTATTCTGTATTTAGATTTTTTTGAGGAAATTGTAACAGAGGCATTCTGAGGGGCTACATCAACTGGGTACTTGTCTTCATTGGTGTCTGGACCTTCTTTCTGAAAACATACAAGTTTTTAAAGACAACATACATATCTGCATTTACACAAGTATGGAATGTGTGTTGTACACAAGTCAGTTAAAGATGAGTTCTGTTTTATATTTGAACAGGTAAAAGACATCTGTCAACATTTAAATCCCTTTGGACCGCATAAGCTAACTATAATATGAATTTCCATCTATTGCATATGAAATGATGGCATGTAATAACAAGTAATGAGGACTCTGGGGCTAGCAAGTTTTACCATGTCTTATTCACTCTTACATCTGTTCCCATGTAGAGGGATCATCCTATAAGCGGACTGTCTTGTAGTTTTTCTTATTTTTTTTTTTCCTTTTCATGTCTGCAACTAAGGTTTTCAGAAGGTCTCTCCCAGTCAAATCTGGTCTTTATTAATTTCGAAGGTCTCCATAGCTTTCTTGTTTCTGAAAATAGGTATTTCATTCATTCATTTTCTCTATTGCCAATATATTCCTTAATAACGGTCATTGTTACAGAAAGTATATTAAATGTCTAACACATAAAAGAAGCTAAAGAAACCAGAACTCATAACCTAAGTATGTTGTTAGGGCACCAATGACTATTTCAATTTTCTAAATATAATAATTGGTAAGTTTCCTTCTCCCTGGAGAAGAGTGAAATAACTCACTTGTTTTTTTCTGGGTTTTATTAATATTATTTTCTTTTTAAATAAGAAATCCTCTCTCAGGATTTCTTTCTCAATTTCTCTTCTTACACTCTAGCAAGACTCAGTCGATGGCTGAATAACTCAATTAAAACTTTTGTAGCAGTTTTTCTCCAACTGCCTGAATACTATATAAATGGTTCCTATTTTTAAGAATCTGAGCAAAGTGAAATATTGCAGGAGATGAATCTTTGATAGTTAGGAATCAAAATTTCTGTGTTTGTCCATGGAAGTTCTCTTTTGATTTTTTCTAAGTGAATTCTAATGATATAGAAACTCCATCTATCATGGTCCTTTAATTAGACATTCCCTAAAATAAAAGGTATAATGAAAAATGGAAGGCAGATGAGACACCCTTTACTTTTATGCATGTCAGGATCTGTGTTATTCCTACAGGAAGTATACATCTCCTTAACACTCTTAACGTATTGTTACCATTTACACAGAGTGATAAATTCAAATTCATCAAATTTATCCTACATCTTTAATTCTTCAAGCATAATTCAGTTCATTAAATGAGGCATAAGCTTGCCAAGTTCAGAAAATGTAAATTCTTTTCTTTTTAGCAAACCTATATAAACACATACTAAAAAGGTTGATTTTTTGAGAGATATATACCCCAAATAATTAGATGATTTCAATGTTCACAGCCAATTAATCTTGCCTTCTCCATAGTTTCTCTCAATTAGTTACTCTGTCTTCCCACCACTATTCTCTCTTTTAGATATTTAATACCTAATGAAAGGTTTTCAAGATTTTAATACAATTTAATCCTCAATTCTTTTATTAAGGTATTAACATTTCCTATTTTAGGATCCAGGAAAACTATATCTTATATGTAGCTTTTTCATATATATAATTTTGGAACCCAAAAATATATTTTTGTCTGAAATATATATAAGTAATAATATAGAAACTCACTGTTCCTCCTATTTAAAACTCATTTGATTGTGTATTTTAAACCAAATGAAACAAAATAGGTAAAGGAAACAAAGAATGACTCAGAGATAGACTAATGTATGGTTTGTAATTTATTATCCTCATACTATAAATTTAAAAACCTATAGCTATGCACACAAAGAGCTCCCATAAAAGAATGTGTAAGGGCTATTCTTATTGAATAGTTGTGACTTTTATTAAAGGTTTCTAAATACTTAAAAAAAAGAATATAATATTAAAGAACAAATAAATGAATTAGGCTGACATACGGAAAGTATAACAATCAGGAGGAAAAAGCTACACATAAGAAACACTATACCAGGAATGAAGCATATCTTTATTTTTTTTGCTGAATATAACAAAAAAAATCAATCAGTGGATTTATCAACATATGGACAGAAACCTAAAATCTATGAGACACAAAGAAGCTAAAGGTGAATTAGAAAACTACTCTTAAAAAAGGTAAAAATACAAACATAAAATCTTAAAGATGTCAAATAAAATATTTTACAAATAGAGGAAAAAATGATGAAATATATAATAAATCAAGCTATTAATAATCTAACCTAAAAGATGAGAGTGAACACTGAAATTTTTATTTCTATCGGTTAGACTATGGATATGCCTGTGTTGTTAAATATCTAAACTTTAGGAATTTTTAGTTTCTGGCGAGCAGAGGTGGTGCACACCTTTAATCCCAGCACTCGGGAGGCAGAGGCAGGCAGATCTATGTGAGTTTGAGACCAACCTTGCCTACTGAACAAAATCTAGGACAATCAAAGATACACTGAGAAAATCTGCCTTGAGAAACCAAAAGGAAATTTCATATTATGAAATAAAGGATCCACCACATTCAATACAAAGTACTGAGAAAATAATGTTATATCACTAATTATTATTATTATTATTCCCATTTATATAATACATTGGTCATTCTGATCCACAGTTCCTTTCATTCAACAATGTGTCTTTCAATTCTTTTCTGTGGGACCAACTTCTCCAGATTCTGTACTTAAGTGTGTTATGATGGAATTAAAACCTAGATTTATTGTCAGCTCCTATAATATATTATGCTCATTGATCTTTATTGTCAAAGTGACTGCTTCTGATCTCTTAGGGCATCCCACATACTCATTCCTATAACTCAGCGTATGGGAGGCTGAAGCAAGAGCATTTCCAAGAGTCTTAGAAAATCTGAACAAAGAAATTCAGTTATTCAGAGTAATAAAACAATTCATAGGTAACCATCTCCTTTCTAATAGTAGAAGACACTGAGATTTCTTCCTTTAAATACATATGATCAGTTCAGAGGATTGAATGAAAAATATTATGGACAAAAGAGAAAACTTGTGCTTTTTTATATCAAATTTCAATATTCTAAGACATACTTGATTCTAATCAATGTGATCATATAAAAATACCTTCCTCTTAGCTTTAAACGTTTTACAGAATGAAGATTATTATATCTTTGTTTTCCTATTAGAATCTTTAAGGCTCTGCAGTCTTGCTGGATGTATGTTTAGTAAAGTGTTATTCTTGGTCACTGTTTCACTGGAGGATTTTTATTTTAATCAAAATAAATAGGCTATTTTATACCAAAAGGGATCTTATTGACAGATCCTAAAAATGTTAAATGAGCAACCTATTCAAGAAATGTCTTGTTCTAATTTAAAATCATTACAACAGTGTAACCTTGACATGGAGTTATTTGTTACAATTTCTTATTTGTTTAGTGTAAGCTACCTGAGGTATTATTCTTTGATTTTAGCTTTATAGAGAATTATTTACACAACAGTTAAATTCAGAGTTATAACTTTATACTGAAAAAAAGTGTAGCAAAATGAAACTAATTTCCATTCTATTTGTTGTGACATTTAATAAATTGGTATTTAAGTACTTTAGTATTTAATAGCTATGGGTTTTCTAATAATTTCTACAATTTATCACCTTCATTATAAAATGTTTCATATATGTGTATTCAAGTATTAGAGTTGTTTTTAATCAAATTTGATTCACCTTCACCCTAAAGTAAAACAAACTAATAACTCAAATATTATTCTACATTATTGACTGAAGAGTTTGGCTCCACTTAATGAGATTCATTTTTAATATGAGAGTTGGAGAATAACCACCTATAGAGGTTGTTTACTGTTGAAATTATGTGCTGTATTCTCTTTTCAGGGAAGTATGGAGTTTTTTAAGAAATATATTAACCTGGCAACATACATGGAGTATATTATCCAGGAAATTAATTCTTAGGTTTAAAGAATAGCATTGCCTCTGACCACAGTCTTGACAGGTTAGAAAAAACTTTGTGTGTGTGTGTGTGTGTGTGTGTGTGTGTGTGTGCTATCTAATCTGCAAAAAAATTGATTTTCATAAAATAAAGTCATACTACGTTGACAAACATTGAATTTATACATGTTGAGGACTCATAAACATATAGGATTGTGTCTGTCATATGTAAAAAATTATGCCAATGGGCCATTAGGACTAATACTATTATCCCATTTTGCTCAGGTGTCAGAAGAGAAACATTTTTCATGTGATTCACTATGAGAGAACAAGACTAAAAATAAAAGAAATGTAGTACACACAGACAGGCTATTGTGGAGAAACTGGTTTAGAAAATGGTATACACTTTTAAATTCAGAACAAATAAACTTTAGCCTAGACAATGTTCTATAATATGTATAAAAGTTTATAAAGTTTTATAGATTACCACACAAGAGCTATGATGTTGTTAATTAAAGAAAAACTTGTTGAATGTTTCTGGTCATTTTTATTCTTTTAATTTCAAGTATTCTGATCTTGATTAGTCAGGCTTTCCAAACATTAAATTCAAATATATTCTCAAAGTACCTATATAAAAACTTAATATAGAAACTCAAAATAAAAAGAAAACATTTAGTATGTAACAGAATGGTTTAGTAAAATCACTCAAAATTGATTTGAATTGTTAAAACTTATTTACTGGGCTGTCAAGTATTGCCAGAGTAAAAACTAGAGTTCCGTAGGTCAGAGCAAGTTAAAGGTGGATGAAGTCAAATGCGCACTGTGCAGAGATGGGAGGCAAGTACACAAGATACAGAAGCTAATAAGTTAGAAAGCTTGACATATGCAGCAGTGAACAAGAAGTGCCTCTTCCTTAGTCAAGGTAAAGACCAACAATTTAGACTGTCCTTTTATTTCATATGTAGACCATGTTATATGCATACCTGTACACAGACACAAATATACTCACGTACATAGACAAAAACACACATGCACACACACAGACACCACATATCATACACAAACACACACACAAACATTTTTAAAAAGTAAAATACAAAATGAAGGTAATATGAGTTGATACCGTTTCACAGAATATTTGGTTAATTGCTCTTCTTTTTGGAAATACAATTGAAATTAATTTAGATTTTAATTTATATGACATTTGTTTCTTAGTAATAGTATTATGTATGCTTATTTTTAATATAAAATGCAACAACCCAAAGCAGCTTGCGCACAAATATTTATGTAATCTTCTGGTTTTAGGAGGGAGTCCAAAAGGGATAAGGAGACATTGCAGTCAGCATCCACCATGGGAATCTTTCACTATAAACAAAGGAGAGAAAGAGAGAGAAGAGCTAGAGTAGGTGGAGACTATGATCTCTCAAAACCTACTTCTGTAGACAGAGAATGCATGTTCATTTTCCAACTGCTCAGACCCATATAATTACATAGAAATTATATTAATTACAACATTCTTTGGCTAATAGACTAGGTGTCTTTCTAATTAGCTCTTATATCTTAAATTAACCCATTTCTATTATTCTGTGTATCAGCATGAGACTGTAGATACTGGTAAGGGTCTGGCATTTGTCTACTTTGGCAGCTACATGACATTTCCTTGACTCCATCTACTCTCTCTATCTCTCTCTTCCGGCCTGGCTATATTATTCTGCTTTGCTAAAGGCCAAAGCAGCTTCTTTATTAACCAATGATAATAAAACATATTAGTTGCATATAGGGGGAAAGCCACATCATACCTCCATTTGACTTACTTCCTCTGGTAAGGTTAAGCTATCTCCAAAACAGTGACAAAAACTGGTAACCAAGTATACAAATATCTCATCCTGTGGAAGACATGTTTGCATTCAAACTATTTCAGTACCTAAGGGAATATTTCAACGTTCTAAAACATACATGAGCCTATATTGTTGTAGGCAGTTTGAAATCTGGAAGTCAATAGTGCTTCAGTTTCAAAATTCAATTAGAGATATCTATAACCATTTAAAGATATAGTCTATCTACTTTATATGGATAGAAACTGTGGTATTTTCCTATGTTGTGAAATGGAATTAAAAACATAACTACTCCAATTAAGACAAGCTAGATCATAGACAAAAGTACTTATTTCACTTAAAAGTAGAGCCAAGTTACATTTATTTTAATATTATTTATTAAGAACAATGAGTTATTTATATCTGGATATAACAGACATTTAATTGTGTCAAGTCCATAATATATACTTTTATCTAAACAACCAGAGTAAATACTTATATAATGTATTTACTCAGGATACATTCTCTTCATTTAAATATCCATGTGTTTATGCTGGAGAGAATGTGGAATAAGGGGAAGCATCCTCCATTGCTGGTGGGAGTACAAACTTGTACAGCCACTTTGGAAATCAATATATAATATGGTGATTCTTCAGAAAATGGTGAATCAATGTACCTCAAGACCCAGCTATTCTACTCTTGGACATATACCCAAAGGATGCTCCATCTTATCATAAGGATGCTTGCTTAAATATCTTCATAGCAGTATTATTTGTAATAGCCAGGACCTGAAACTAGTTGCCCTTCAAATGAAAAAGGGATAAAAAAATGTCATAAATTTGTAGAGTGCATTATTACTCAGCGGTTAAAAACCATGACCTAAGAATATTTAAAGGCAAGTGGATGAAACTCTTCCTTAGCGAAGTAACCCAGAGACCCAGAAAGACAACCATGTACTCACTCATCAGTAGATACTAGCTGTAAAGGATAATCACACTCCACTGACCCAGAGAGACTAGGTAATATGGAGGTCATAATGGAAGGGGGATGAATGGATCTCCCTGGGAAGGGGAAGCAGATCTGCTGACTAAACTGGGTGTAGGTGGGCATGAAAACCTGAGGTATTGGAGTTGGGATTAGGAGGAGTGTGAGTGTCCTGAGAGAGATGACTCTAAAGCCGACAATGGGGACATTTGGGTAGTAGGTAGAAACCTGAAGCAAAAGAAACTCATAGGATTATACAAGGATGGCCCTACCTAAGACTCTTAGCCTGAATTGGTCATCCCTTGTTATTGGATTCGTGGTTAGCTGGGTTTTCATTGAAGAACCTTCATCCAATGACTTATGGAGGTAGATTCAGAAACCCAAGATCAAACATTGGGCCTATCTCTGGCAGTCCTGTAGAGAAGAGGGAAAAGGGAGTATAGAAGCCATAGGGGTCAGCAACAAGAGAAGAAAACCCACAGAAATAATAGCCCCACTCATAGAGTCTGATCCAACAACCAGGAAGCCTGCCTGGAACTGACCTAGGCCCTCTGCATATATATATGAAAGTTTTGTAGCTTAGCCTGTTTGTGGGACGCTTAACAATGGGACAGGTGCTGTTCCTGGTTCTTTGTCTGACTCTTGGAATCATGTTCCTAATGCTGCTTTATCTTGCCTAGCCTGAATACAGGAGGAGTTGCATGCTAGGGATCACAGCTTGATATGCCATGATTTGCTGATGCCCATGGTATGTCTGCCCCTATCTGAATGAATATGGATTAGGGTGCATTGAAGGTGGTGGGACGGCAAGGACTGGAAGCAGAGGAAAGAGTGAAAGCCATGGTAGGAATGTAAAATAAATAAATAAATAAAATTAAAAAAAAAAACAGAAAGGGAAAAAAATAAAGGCTACTTCTTAGAAAGAATTCTAACAGATTCGTAGTATTTTTCATGATAAGTCTTCATTACAAGTGCTTGTGGACAATAACCTATCTTATGTTGAGATTCTCTTTTCATTACACTGACCACCAACTCCAAGGGAGATTTCCAATGGCTAGCACTTGGAAGATTGTTAGATCATCTATGTTTCTTGTGGAGGGAACTGTATTATTGCTCCAAAATTATCTCACAGCCTATACCTCGAGCCCTATAGGACAGAGAAAAGCCTGGCTTGAACTTGAAAGAGGATGGGACAGCAAAAACTAGGTAGATGTCCTCCAGCCTGAGGGAGGTTCAGCTTCCTCTCATTGGCTGGAGGTCCCCCACATCATTGGATGTCGCTTAACATATATAAGCTGATACAGTAATAATCTGAGTTCCTGCTTTTACTCGACTCCCTATTGTGTCTGATTATCCTGCATCGTGGGGCTTTGGAACAGGCAATAGCACACTCACCTTTCCCTGGGGAATAAAGGAGGCTCAGAAAGCCGAGCAACTGGTGCCTGAACATGGGGCGATTGGTCTCAGGGCAAAGTGGTCTTCAAGGCAAGTGGGACTCCAGGATGAGTAACATAACTTCACAGAAAAATAACCCAGTGCTTAAGGCATTGAGATATAAACTATTCTCCTGAGGCCTGGAACAATCAGACCACAAAGCAATCCAGGCATGGGAGGAAATAATTATCCTGGCCTTCCGGGTACCCACCAGGAATCATTTTTCATGGGACACATGGAACTGGACAGAGAAAGGGAAAAACACTTTGATATAGCCTCACCATTGGGATTTTTTCCAACTATTATGGTCCTTAAGGCATGTTTCCACCCCACTGCTCTGCCTCCCCCAATGGCAGGTAAGGCAAAAGTCAGAGACCGGGAGAGGTCAGAAGAATCTGAAAATAATCATCTAGCTAGGAGGGCGCTCACAGTAATAAACTGAGTTCCTGTTTTGACTCAACTCCCTATCGTGTCTTATTGTCCTGCACCATGGGGCCGTAGAATGGGCAGATAGCACACTCACCTTTCCCTAGGGAATCAGGAGGTTAAGGAAACCTAGCAATTATCACCCCTAGTGATGTAAATTCATTCAGAGAATACCATCTATTATCTGTTATTCTATTATTCACCTCTCTCTACATATACATGTATATATGTGTGTCTACACATAATTTTGCGTGTACATATACTATATAACACACACATACAGAAGGAGCTTTAGATGGGTGTCAACAGTATACAGGTACTATGAAGGGGAACATTGAAAACTGGAAGGATTCAACTGGAAAGTGGAGAAGAAACTCAACAGAAAATGAAAAAGGAAAGGAATATCTATATCTATAATGATATTTGAAAAGGCCATTTGGAAGTCCATTATTTCATGGTTATTTCAAAACACACACACACAAACACACACACACATACACAGTTTTATAATGTTTTCATTGTTCATTGATTAGTTAACGGATATTTAAACTTTTATCCATTTCCCAGGTAGTGTGGCAATGAACATGGCTAAGCTTGTATGAGAGGAACAGAATGGGAATTCCTTTTGTCATATGCTATAAGTGGTATAGCTTTGTCAAGTGGTAGATATACTTACAGCTTTCTGCGAATTTTTCACAGTGAATAATAGTGGCATCTACGGCTTCCTTCTCATTTACTGAAAATGACTTAAAGAAAGAGCTCATACATTAATCATATTGATTTATTTGTACAAAATATGAATATCGCATCATTTCATGACTGAAGTAAACATAATAGAACAGTGCTGACTAGAAGTAGTCTTCTTTGCTTGATGCATGAATAAGTGAAAAGACTTAACGATGTGACCAAATGCCAGAGAAAAGACTTAACAATGTGATCAAATGGCAGGCACCTGTGAATGTTATAGAACGACAGGCTTCCAGGAGATGGAAATTTGTCACAAAAAAAATAAAAAATAACAAAGCCAGAATGAGCCCATCGGTGGTGGCGCACACCTTTAATCCCAGCACTCTAGAGGCAAAGGCATACAGATCTCTGTGAGTTCGAGGCCAGCCTGGTCTACAGAGTGACTTCCAGGACAGGCTCCAAAACTAGAATGAAACTCTGTTTTGAAAAAACTTTTTTTTGTGTGTTTTTCAAGCAAGCAAAAACAAACAATCAAACAAAAACAAAGCCAGGCTAAATATAGGGAGTTATTCTGCCCCCACACAGAGATGAATTTTTTCAAGAATTCTTGTTTTTTTCCACCATATTTACTTGTGATGTTGGTGCCATCCACAAAACAACTTGACTGTAACTTTGTAATTGACTCGCTAGTAATTGACTAGCTAAACAAAGCATAGAATAGTGAGGCAAGGAAAATAGACAGTAACTGTGTCCTTCAATAAAATCAAGGTTTATTCTAATTTGTAATATAGTAAGCAACACATAGATAACATAGATTGCCTGATAGTGTTTTCAGGTTATACAATGCAACATCTCCTTTACAACAGTTTAGCGTCATTCAGTATAAAACTTGCATGTGATGCACACACATGTCATTCTATTTCCCCATACATTAAACTACTTGAGGGAAAGTGCTCATATTTCGTTTCTCTATATGCAAAGTAGCCTAATGAGATCCTACAAATTTTCATTGAGTTGAAAAGGAAGAAATTATGTCAGGGAGAAATAAAGCAGACAACTCTTTGCAAATTTCAACAAAAATCATACTCTAACTCTTTTACATTAAAGAATCATTTGAAATCATCTGGTCCATTTATATATATTTTATTAATAAATGGATTAAAGCTGCATTCTCTCCTAACTTATTCAACACACTTTTAGTAAATCCTGCAACTGGCTAATATTTCATGTATTCTTATCTAATTTTTACCTAGTTTAATTTGTTCTAGTAGTCTACTCTGTATTTTACTCCTTAGATCACCAAAAAATAAATAGAAAATAAAAAAATGCTCGTCAAAATTGTTCATGTTTTTGGTGTTGGTCCAGGCACTTGAACTAAGGAATTCATGCATGCTAAGCAAACACTTGGTCACCGATTTATTCCTCAAACTTAATTACCTTTGAAAATAATCAATTGTAAGCATATATTTATAGTATTATTTATAAAAGATACTATGCAAAGAGCTTATATGTCTATTCTTTAATCTGAAATAATAATAATAATAATCTGTTTTTAATTTTTAGAGACAGTTGTTTATTGATTAATGTCTTGAAATATCAAGAACAATCTTAGTGTAGATTAACTTTTATATCTCCTTTTTAAATTTTTTAGATTATAATTTAATTACAATATTTCTCCCTTCCCTTCCTTCCACCAAAATATCCCATAAACCCCTTTCACTCATCTTCAAATTCATTTATCACTAAAAGTTGTTGAATTCATATGTGTATACATATATTCATGTGAACTAACATTATAATTGTATTTGCATAGCATATGTTTAAATGGAAAAACTAGTTCATTCTTTACTTTATATTAAAAATAATCATAAATTATTATTACTTGAAGAATGAAGAATGTAGGTTCTTTTAACTTAAGAGTCTTTCCCTTTTTAAAAAAAAATAGTTTATACTTTTATTCAGAAATGTCTCAGTAGTTGCAGACTGACAACTTTTTTTTAAGGTTATTTGTTTTTTTTCCATATTTAATGTTGTTTTCTGAAAATACAAATATCAATCTGTTTTTTAATTGCCTCATTGTGAGAATTGTTCTCCAGATACTTATATCAGAAAATACTGATTCTCTAATTTTGACACAATTTGTAAAAGTGAAAATTTCAATAATGCTAACATTTCATGACCAAGAATTCACTTATAATTTGCAAACATAAATAAATTAGTGATAGACAAAATTAATAGAATAAAAGTAGAGAAACTGGAGAGTCTATTTTTTTAAAAATTTTAGACACTAATATAATATTGTTGTAATTTAAAGCATAATATTAATATATTTTTTCCTGAGACAGGGTCACATAGTCTACAAATTTGCTTATAGCTCTCTTTGTAATCCACATTGACCCTGAATAATCTATCCCTTTTCTTCCAGCTCCCAAGTACTGTGATGACAGTGGTATGTCACTGTCCAACTTCTAAATTTATTTTTCAATACCGTAATCTTCCATATATATAAGTTTCTCATTTTATCCCAGAAGGCTCCTCCCTAAGAATATCTTTCACAGTACTGGAAGGTTCTATACAAGAAGCTCAGGGAGAAAAGCAATCAATAGCCCATACTCAGCAATGTCACCTGCAAACCATTGTAAAGACCATCACAGGATTCACCTTAAAAGTGGCTACTTTTCCATTTCCCGGCTGCCCAGATCTGAATAATCACACAGAAACTATATTAATTACAACATTGTTTGCCTCAGGTTTCTTATTAACTAACTCTTATATCTAAATTAACTCATTTCTATGAATCTATGTTTTACCATGTGGCTGTAGCCTACCAGTAAGGTTCTGGCATGTCCTCCTTTGGCAGCTGCATGGAATTACCTTGACTCCACCTACTCTCTATATATCACTTCCAGCCTGGCTTTATTCTGCCCTTCCATAGGCCAAAACAGCTTTATTCACTAACTGATAAAAACAACACATATAAAAATGACATTCCATATCACTCCCTAATTTTGTAATAATCACATTTATATCTTACTGGAAGTTGGCATCTGACTGATTGAATTTAAGAATTACTCAATGGGAGAGAAATGGCAACCAGTACAGGAAATTTAGCTAACTGTCTCTGACTCGTGAGGTCTTGGATTAGAGGAGAATTTACAGTTGTGACTTTCTTTAATCAATAGAATTCCTAACTACATTCTAAATGCTGCAATCTGTCTGCCTAAAGAAAATATGAACAGTGACAATATATGTGGACATGTAAACATAGCTAGGGGAAATCTCATTGGGCCTCACCACTCAATGACAAATTACATGTCCTTAGTCAATGGTGTTAGGGTCTAAAAGAAGCCCCCAAAGAAGACCAACAGCCATGTATGTAGTAATAACAAGAGAGCTGCTTTATTAATTTCAACATTGAGGTGGCACTTTGTGACCTTCAAAGAAAGTCACAATCTCCTTTTCAGTGGAGTAAGGGGAATTCCAGAGAGGAGGGTTAATTTGTGGCTGATTGGTGGAGGGAATATTAGTATGGGGGCTGATTGGTGGAAGAGCAGGGTAGGAAAAGCTCTCTTTAGTTGTCAGGAGACTGGGGTATGCCTGTTGAGTCAGCAAAGGGACTTTGGGGGCCTGCTGAGCCAGCACAAGGGGCTGTGGAGTACCTGCTAAGCTAGCAGAAGACTGTGGTTTTTCAGAGGACTGTCTGTTTAGCTCTGTGCCACTTTAGTGAACCAAAGCTAAGGCTTAGATTTCTGTCAGGCTACTAGGACAGCCATGTTTCCCCGCTGTTGCTCTCTCAATGGCAGCTGAGAGTGAAAGAACCAGTTTTTCCAATGGAAGAGGCTAACTGGCTATTTATTACCAATAGATAATTTTCTGTAGTGGCTAGTCCACTGCAGAAAAAATACATTTGACTTCAGACTTCAATTAATGCTTCATGTTACTAGTTTCAGAAACATACGTTTAGTGTAAATGTACAGCTACTTGGTTTTGGTAGTTTGAAGTAAAATGGTCCCCAAAGAGAGTGGCATTATTAGGACATATGGCCTGGTTAGAGGAAGTGTGTCACTGTGGAGGTGGACATTGATCTCTCATATATGCTCAAGATACCACCTATTGTCACAGACTACTGTCTGTTGCCTGCATATCAAACTGTAGCCAACATTGTGACTATGTACATGCTCTCATGACCCCCCCCAGGATGATAATGGACTGAACATTTGAAATTTTATATCCCCAGTTAATTATTTGTCCTTTATAAGAGTTTCTATGGTCATGGTATTCCTCCACAGCAACAAAAACACTAATTAAAATAGAGTTGGTACAGGGATTTGGGATATTGCTGTGACAGGCCTGACCATGTTTTTGTTTGGAGGATTCAGACTTTGGTATTTTGGGTTAGGAAGCAGTGGAATGGTGCAAGTACTGCTTAATGGGCCATACTAGTAGAAACATGGAAGACAGGGGTAGTGATTATGATTTGAACTGTGAGAGGCTGCCTCAAAATGTTTCAGAGGAGAAGAATATTAATATGTAGCCTACCAATTGTTTTGTGATATGTTGATGAAGAATGTGGCTTCTTTTTGTCCTTGTCTGAAGACTCTGCATGAGGCTAAAGGAAGAGTTTTGAATAAATTTTGTTGAAGAAAAAGATCTCAAAAGATCCTTGTATATCTCTTTGCTGTGGTTATTATTGCTAACTCCAGCGAAGATGTTTAATAAAAAGAAGCAAGTAGAATTACAAAATGTATATTTTGAGGACAAAAGAAGCACTAGGAGGAGCTATTCCCTGTGTTCACGGAGATAAACAGATTAAGAAATGGAATAAAGGAGTGGTGACCTCAGGGCAAGACCCCACCCAGCTGAGATTCCAACTTGTGGGAGGGAAGGAAGCAGGGAAAGCTGAGAGCTGTGCGTGTTGGTGTGTGACTTTAAACCCAGTACTTGTAAGGCAGAGGCTGCTGCATCTCTAAGACTGAGACCAGACTTGTTTATAAAGCAAATTTCAAAACAGCCAAGCTTCCACAGTGCTGGAAACCATAGAAAACAGAAAGCTGGTGAAGACATAATTGAATGAGGGACAATGTTCCAGACCCAGCCAGCAGCTTTGACCATGAGATTGACTTTAGAGTAAAGGATAGAAGAAAATGGTTATGGAACTTGCCACTGACTCTAGGAAAACTGCTGAGGCTAGACATCTGTCGGGGGTGTTTCTTAATAGAGGACCAGAGAGGTCATTTTGTGAAGCTGTGATTTTGAAATATGGATTGTCTTGGAGACTCTAAATTTTGGAGATGCAAGAACTGTGAGATACCTGCTATTAAAATCTAATAACAGGAAGTGGAACCATCCCATGAGAAAGAACTGTGTTGCAATCAACAAATCTAAAAGGAGTTGGAGTTATTTACATCATTTTTACATGACATGGAGTTGAAAAGTTTGGAGTTTGCCTAGGTGGTTTTAATCTTGCTTTGTTGTAGTATTTCCTTGCTTTGTATTTCATGACATATTGGAATGGTAATGTATATCCTGTGCTCTTATATGTTGGAAGTATGTGGCCTGATTTTCTGATTTTCATTTTATAGGGTATTACAGTTAAGCTATTGCATCAGTCTCAGGAAAGTCATTGAACTTTGACTTTAAAATATTGTTGACACTGTGATAGAGTGTGAGAACTCTGAAGTTGTACTAAATACATTTTGCATTACGTTATAGTTATAAGTCTTTGGGGGTCAGAATGCTGAATGGGTTGGTTTGAAAGAAAATAGTCGAGAAAGAGAGTGGCACAATTAGGATGTAATACTGGAACAAAGAAAGACTGAGAAGCAGCTGGGCAAACTCAGAACTCTGAATCTCCATGTCTGACCTCAAAGCATTCTTCAGACTTCCAACTTGTTTCAGCTTTGTAGACCTTAACACTTGTCTTTCTCTTGGACTATTTCCACTTCGTGCTAACAGCTTTCCTCGGCTGGTATACCATGGTTCTGGCATTTGCAACATCTCGGGGGCTCCAAGGTCAGGATTTATCCTCCACAGCTTCACACAATGGCCACTGGATGCTCCTATTAAGGAGACCCCTGACACATGCCTGACCTTAACAGCTTTCCTCAGTTTCAAAGAAATGTTCCATAACTCCTGTCTTCTATCCTTGACTCTAAAGCCAGAACCACATGACTGAAGCTTCTAAGTACTACTGCTTTCTCAGACTGGATCATGGCCCCCTCATTCAAAAACCTTTCAACAGCTTTCTGTTTTCCATGGTACCTTCACTGACAAACATGTTTCTCCTGGAACTTGCTCTGTAAATCAGGTTAACCTCAACTAAGATATCTTCCATCACCTACCTTTCAGTTCTAGGATTAAAGACACCAACACAGCCAACTCTAAGCTTTTTTTACTTCCTTTTCAAAAGCTGAAATCTTAGTTGGGTGGGATCCTGCCTGGATGCCACCACACCCTTTATTCCATTTTAATCTAGTTCCATTCTACCTTCTAGTGCTCCTTTTCTTCTGAAAATTTACATTTTGTATTTTCCTTGTTCCTTTTCATTATAAACCTTCATGAGTTTAAAACTAATAACCATAGAAAAGTAGCTGTACTAGGTTGTTTTGAGATTTCCTTTGCCAAAAAAAAAAAATTAATCCAAAACTCATTACTTTAGCTCAGGCAGACTCTTTGGAGAGGGGCAAAAAGGAGCTCCATTCTTCACCAAAATATCACAAGACTAATCTTTAGGCCACATACAGTTTTCTTCTCTGAAACCAGGTAATCATATTTTAAATCACACTCAGCACCGCTGTCTTCCATGTACCTACTAGGATGGCTCAATAAGCAGTAACTAAAGCAGTTTTTCTAACCCACAATCCGTGGGTCCAGATTCCTTCAAGAGCAGTGTCAAGCCTATCACAACACACTGGGCCCATTACCAACCTCTCTTAGTTAGTGTTTCTGTTCTTGTGAAGAGAGATCATTGTTTTTCTCTTAAACTTCACTCATCTTTTTTTTTTAACTGTTCAATGTTTCCTGTCAAATTGGTTTTTTTTGTTTATTTATTTGCTTTTCTTTGTTCACATGTTTGTTTTGTTTTGCTTGTTTTTCAGAAACTTCCAGAGTGACCTAATTTTTAAGAGGTTCTACATAAACAATACTGCTGTAATTTATTTTGTTTTGTTTCTAAACTTGATTATTTCTAGTATTCTAATTCATATGTTTGTGGTTCTATTGGGGAAAAAAAACACACTCTTTATTTTAGAAGGACCTTCTGCCATGATTAGAGAGTCCTGCTGTGAAATTTAAAATGTGTGTGATTCTACAATGTTTGTGAAAATAATCAGTTCACATGCAGTGATGATGTTAATGAAACTAGGTTATCATTTATACACAAATATTTAGCCCTATTAGCAGAAGAGATATTCACTGTTGAAATAATTTGCTATTTTTCCTTTCCTCAGATACTTTTTTGGTATTGGCCTTCTATTTACTGTATATATTGATTTCAGATATAATAATGTTATTTAGTGTTTTATTTTATTTGTGTCTGTGCAGACCAAATGTGTGGGTGCTAGAAGAGGATGTCAGATCTTTTGGAGACAGAATAACAGATAATTTTGAGCTGCCAAATATGGTACTTGTAATTGAATTTGGGCCTTCCTACAGAACCTCATATACTATTAACCCCTGAGCTTTCTTTTTATCATTTTGATTAATATTTATAAATGTGAATAATATGTTATCTTATTTAAACATATATAATAATGCCTAATGAAATGTCCTGATTCCTAGAATAATAAATCAATGTTATACATATGTTATATTTATGATTTAATTTTTATTATTTAAAAATATAATCAGGAGTATTAGTAGAATAATTTTTATAAATCTACTAAAATTTATTTTTAATATAAATAATATATTTTAAATTACACAATTTTTATAAGAATGAGATGGCAGTGATCATAAAATAAAAATTTGAAAATATGATAATGTTGTTAATGCAGAATATGTATATTTTATTAATCTTAATATAAATATAAACATATTCATAAATAGTGTCATTCATAAATGTTCCTGTGACTGTTGTGTTTCCAGTGGTAAAAATGTTTGCTACTCTTTCAAAGGAACCTTTTTAAGCTCCTAGCATCCATGTTTGGTGGCACAAAAGAGCTCTAGAGGAAACCATGCCCGGATCTGGACTTCCTAACCATTCACACAAATGTGCAATACACACACATACACATAAATAACAAATAAATACATTTTAAAATATCTCACAACTTCAGATGAGAATTTTCAAGTGTAGTTTGATCAATATCTATGTTGTTCAAAAAGTGATAGAAGTGAGTATATTAATGTCTTAGTTAAATCTTATTATGGTCAACTAGAGATGGGTTTACAATCATTTCTGAGTGGGTAGAGACGTCTTTTATTTTATAGAAAATAGAGAATGGGAATAATGATCAATTTATTGAATAAAAGGCTGTTTTGCTTAAAAGCATACTATTTTATTCCACATAAAAGTGAGATTTTTGTGATTATGTGCATGTAGTCTTTAGTTCTACAAAAACTGACTCTCCATTAACCAGCAGACATCAGCCTAAAATTAATGACATACTATGTAATGTTTGCACACACACATATACATACTATATAATTTTATATATACATTATATATTTTTAAAATTATCTTTTTAATTTATGTCTCTCCAAATAGTTATAATTTTTATAGTGAAAATTTTCAAGAGTTTTATAGTTTAGGAAGTTTGGAAATTGACAATACATTAAGGCTATCTTTCATAACCCTTCTATTTAATTACATACTAGAAATCTTGCTTATAACTAATCACATTAGATAAAGGGACTGATTCACTGATTCACCTCATCTAGTTCCTCTTTATTCGTAGCTTCAGCTTCTACACACAACATTTCTACATTTATCTTATGTAATATCAATTAATTTAGTTAATACATTTATTTTGGTGTAGTGAGTATGATTGTGTAATACTTTGTCTGTCTTTGTGCAAGTACAGGTATACACATGCCATGATACATATATAGAGATGAGAGAAAAAATAATGGCATATGTCCTCGTCTTTACTTTGAGATAAGATCTCTTAACTTTTTCCTGATGTTTACACCAGGCTAGTTAGTTATTCCATGAGCTTCCAGTGAGTCTCTTGTCTCTGCTTTTCATCTTGCTAGGGCAGAAATCTTATGATATAAAGATATGAATGGATTTATATGAGTTCAATGGATTTGAAATTAGTTCTCAAATACTTTAACCACTGAGGCATCATCCGGAAATCGCTTCATATTTTATATCTCAGTAAGATAATGGTAAAATGGTGATATGTAAGACTAAATTGCTGAACTAAATGTAATTACACTTTGATTTTTAACTACATGCATATTCATGTTTGCTAATGTTTAACCAGCTTTCATTGAGACATATAAAGAAATACTATTTAACCTCTTAGTCTCTACCACATGCAGCGTTTTATTTTATGATTGTATTGCTCAGTATGGGATACCTTTAGTATCATTACCTATTATGGTACCATAAATATCAAGAATCTTGTTGTGTGAACATAGTATTTAATCAAACAAATTATGAAGATTATTTTAAACTCATACATACTCATACATTTAGGTATGAAAATGTGGAATTGTGAACATATTATTCTAGAAGCTAATTAAAATATTTTATTATAGGCCTAGAATGATGGTTCAGCAAAACAAAGCAAAAACTACACTTTCAGATGACCCAAGTTAGGTTACCAGCACACAGTCTCCTATACTCCAACTTTAGAGAACCTGATACCTTCTGAAAGTGTCTAGATTCCCACATGTACACACCTACATCCTGACACAAATATGTAAACATAATTTTAAAAATTAGATCTTCAAATAGATTTGAGCATATGTTTAAATAAAGAATATGTCTGATAAAGTGAATGAAAGATTTAAGTTTAACATATGATAAACTATTAATGTTTCCAATACTGAATACTGTGACTACTACCTTGCTAATTCCATAATATGATAACCCAAACTGCCACTTTCACTCACTCTAACAAAGCAAACTAAAGATAGAAAAGAAAAAAAATGTGGTGTGAATTTTCTTTAAATAATGGCTTTCAGGAATATTATACATAACTTAACTAATGAATATTTGATATTATATACAACTGCTATCAAAATTTCTCTGCCCAACAGTTCAAACTAATTAACAAGATAAAGGCTTTTTATTGTTCTTCTGGGATAAATAATATTACACTTACTGAACATTTGAATTTTTAAAGCAACCTACTAATAAATATTTAATCAATTTTTCCTTTTTTCAGTGATCTCTTCTGCATTTCTAAATGTTTGTGCAGGATAAATATTACCTCACCTAATGAATATTCCCAATGAATTAGAAATTTAGCATCTCTGTTTCAAATTTATCATTCTAGTTTTACTAATTATAAAGATTAGAATTTCACAAATTTATGATATTTTATTGTTTACCCCAGTCTCTTCTCTAATGCCTTGTATAGAACATCACTTCAATAGCTTATGTACTTGTATGTATGTTTCATGTTTAAATCAGTAAAGAGGGAAAGAGATAAATAGAGGATAATTTTTATTTTTCCCAGGATAACTTATCAATTAATGAATGGAAGTGATATGTCCAATGCAAAAATTAAGGACATTAAAGATAAGTGAATTTTTTGTTATTCTGTAAGATTTTTTATTGTCAATGAAGGTGTATTTTATTTCTAAGGGCCTTTTCTAATCCTTTCCAAATTCTTGGTCTCTAGAGGTGTCTTTGTTTCCAGTTAGAGTATTTTGAATATTGATTTCCATATACATGCCATGCAGGTACTTTAATTATCAATTATTTCAGAACTGCCAAAAAGGAGTTCCAATTACTCACAAAATCACTATCCTTTTTAAATGGTACTCATTTCCATGAACATCAAATTTCTCCCTTAGGCATCCCTTCTCTGGTCAGCTAAAAAGACTCGCAGCATGTCTCCTGATTGCTTTGTTTTCAAACTTAGTTTAGTGAGTGGATGCAATGTACAAAAAGACTGGGAATGTCCTATATATGCAGGAAGAACACTTCTTCTTCTTCTTCTTCTTCTTCTTCTTCTTATTATTATTATTATTATTATTATTATTATTATTATTATTTTGGACCTCAGTTATTGAACCTCAGCTATTTCCCACCAAAGACAGTGGTATAAAATAGACAAAGCATCTCAAGTTCAAATGAACATTTTTTTCTATTAACAGATTGATAGGCCATTAAATTCATGAATTTTGCTGAAGTGCTCACACTTCCTTAAACTTTCCAGTGTTTTATTGGAAGTCTTATCTTTCCATATCTAGAAATTTCAGTCTCTGTAATGAACTCTAATATTTCCGCCGTTATTGCTAGCCACCTTAAAAGAGAGGTGATTTTCTTGGTATTTTCTTATGATGCAAAATCTCTGGTTATACTCATGTTTCTAGATCCATTCCAGTTTTTCTAACTTGTTTTTTTTTATAATTTACTTATTTTTTATTTATTTTTACTGAGCTCTACATTTTTCTCTGCTCCCCTCACTACCTCTCCCCTCCCCGTCAACCCTCTCCCAAGGTCCACATGCTCCTAATTGACACAGAAGATCTTGTATTTTTCTACTTACCATGTAGATTAGATCTATGTAAGTCTCTTTTAGGATTCTCATTGTTGTCTAGGTTCTCTGGGATTGTGATTTGTGGGCTGGTTTTCTTTACTTTATGTTTAAAAAACACTAATGAGTGAGTACATGTGATAATTGTCTTTCTGTGTCTGGGTTACCTCACTCAAAATGTTGTTTTCTAGCTCCATCCATTTGCCTGAAAAATTCAAGCTGTCATTATTTTTTTCTGCTGTGTAGTACTCCATTGTGGAAATGTACCACAATTTCCTTTTCCAGTCTTCGGTTGAGGGGCATTTAGGTTGCTTCCAGGTTCTGGCTATGACAAAAAAATGCTGCTATGAATATAGCTGAGCCCATGTCTTTGTGGCATGATTGAGCATTCTTTTTTTTTTTTTTTGTTGTTGTTCTTTGAATTTACGATATGGGTTTTATTTTTTTCCCATATTCTTTTATTTTTTTCCATTCAAAAAAAAGAATTTACATTTCCTCCCTTCTCCCAGTCTCCTCCCGCTCCCCCCCCCTCTGCTGCTTCCTTAAAAGAGGGCATGGGGTCCCACGGAGCCGAGCAGAGAGGAGCGGGCAACCCTCAGTAGGCCTGCCTTTG
>PVIU01003921.1:0-135984 GCA_004026605.1 Ondatra zibethicus | reverse complement strand
AGTTAGGAAGTTAGGACCGTGAGGGGCTGGTCCACCTACTGAGACAGTGTGCCTGAACTAATGGGAGCACACCAATCCACCTGGACTGGGACTGAATGAGCATATGATCAAACCAGACTCTCTGAATGTGGTGGCGAAAGTTGGCAGATGGAGAACCCACAAACAATGACACCAGGACCTATCTCTTCTGCATGTATTATCTTTTTGAGAACCGAGTCTTTTTGAATGCACTCCTTCCTAGGCCGGGAGGGATGGGGGTGGGCCTTGGACTTCCAACAGGGCAGGGCATCATGCCCTCTTTCAAGGAAGAAGGGGGAGGGAGGAGGGGTGGGGGGTAGTGGGAAGGGACCGGGAGAAGGGGAAGAAAGGTAAAAATTTTATTTCTTTAATTATGTTCTTGAATGGAAAAAATAAAACAAAACAATGTATGGAAAAAAAAGTCTTGGATTAATGATGCTTACAATTAAATGAAAGGAGAATGACATTAAACAAACAGATGTTCCATGGGGACAAGTGCATCTGAGAAGATGGCAAGGGGATTTTGAAAGTCATGAAAATCCTCTTCAATGAGGAAGCCTTTGTGCAGATACTGATAGGAACCAGGGGCTGCCTGTTCCAGGAGACTGAGTGTCCTTGATTTCGGAGCATGACATACCTATTAAAGCTTGATTAATATTGAAAAAAAAATAAAAGTGCCATGTCACAGAAGGAAAGAGAAGCCTGACCCCAGGAGGCTTTTGCCAGCATTAATAACTACTACCCCCTCAGTATCGAAGTAGATATCTTCCTTTTTCCCATGTTACTGCCACTTTCCTAGTTCTAGCACCTTCCATTTACATCTGGATTATAACAGGTGGTTCCACTTCACATCTTACTAACCCCTTTGCAATCAATTTCTTCAAAACCAATCTTCCAAAATAAAAATTGAACAATTAACTTCTTAAATCATGATAGTGGCCCTGCATCACCCTCTAAGAGACCTGTACCTGACTGGGACATTGCTCATTCTCTGTCCTCTTTACTATTTCTTTTCCAGCTCTTTGCATGTAACTGTGTAATTTATATTTATCTTATCAAATATGTCTTGCTTTCTTGATCTTTTTTTCTACATCTTTCTTTCTTCTTCCTCTCTACTTTGACCACTATTGGCCAAAAGATGATTACTGACTCTTATCTTGTGAGCCAGTGAGTTACAAACATTATACTGAGAACCAATCATTCATGCTCAGTGTATTTCCTTCTGCTCCACCATGTGTCACAGAACAAGCTGAGATCATCTACCAATTCAGGTTGCCTTGGTTTCTAGTGTACTACCAACAGTTTATATACATTTCAAATTAGTCAACTGTTAATTTCTGTCTCTACATATTGATCTCTCTTGAGGTTGTAGAACAGAAGCCCATACCTAAGAAAGTTAGTCCATATACAAGAAGCTGATTACATTTTGTTTGTTTTTTAGGTTTAAACGCTCAAAATCAAAGCACGACACTGAACAGAATTGGTTGAAGGAAATACCATCTTCTGAATAATGATAATAATAGTATTGTTATTATTGTTTTGAGACAGTTTGACCTTAGTAGTCAATGGATAATAAACTTCTATATTAAGCAAGATGTCTTTCCAGTTAGTTACTGAAATGTCACTAGTTAATTATTCCCTTGTGTTTATACTGCCATATCCTTGAACTCTTTATAATTCTATATCTGGATAAGATATTAAACATTAATTTTTTATTCCAACAAGGATTTTTTTCTTTTTTTCCTTCTGCAAGAGAAACATGATCTACTGTCAATGAGATGAGGAAGCTAAAAAAAATTAAGCAAGTATGACAATCTCAACAGCTTGGCTAAGATAGAAACACCGTGAGTTCAAGTTCAACCTGCAAGTTCCTCTTTTATATCATTTCCCTTTCTCTTTCTCTTCTCAAATAACTATTTCATTAAATCAGCATTCACATATATTGCAATCTATTTCAATAAAGAAAATTCTTTATTTGCATTTCCCTGTATTCTATCTTTCTCTATGTTTAGAGAAAATCTGCTGAAAAGTTGTTTGCTACTTTATATCTCAAATCTCTATATTTTCACTTGAACCTCTTCCAGTTGGGCTTTCATTTGTAAAAGTCCCAACAGACTTTAATGATTATGCTTTGCCTGCCTCAGCTATCTGACTATTGGCATCAGTGATGTGAGCTGCCAAACCCATGCTGTTTCCTGATATTTTTAACTATCTAGTTTGACCAGATGACCACTCTCTATTTTGAATCCTTCCCTCTTGTTGGATTCCAGGCACTCTATTCTATGGTGTCTAGTTGACTGATATTCCTCAGCTCTCCTTGCTGGGTTGACCTTATCTTCTCAGACTTTAACATTGGTGGGCTGCCTGGTCTGGACTTCCAGCTGTATCTCTTTTAAATTCATTTCTCAGTGTACTTAGGATTACTTAATTTCTTTCAGTGTAGAGTTTTGATAAACAGTTATTTGGGGACAATTCCAATATCTGTATCTTCAGCCAAAACTTCTTCCTTAGTGTGTCTAAACCCCTTATTCATGTATTTGGGAGTCTCAGAGGAAAGTCAAATGTAGTGTGTTTAGCTTCAGACTTTTGCTTCCCACTCACTTCCAATGGCACTTCTGACAGTCTCACCATACCAACATACTCAGCCAATTTGAACTTGTGTGACAAGAAAGATATCTTAGTGTTTAGCTTTCATCTTGATTTGTCAGCTCTTGAGCAGTAATAATTATCAAATATGTAGGACATTCCTTCTATGTAGAATGCTATGCATCTGATCAGTGCTTCTCAATCTGTGAATTGTGACCTGTTTGGAGGGTCAAATGACCCTTTCACAGGGGTTACATATCAGATATTCTGTATATCAGATATTTACATTATGATTTATAACAATAGCAAGTTACAGGTATGATGTAGCAATGAAATAATTTTGTGGTTGGGGTCACCACAACATGAGGAATTGTGTTAAACGAAGGTTGAAAACCACTGCATCTGATGAACAAATAAATAATGGCTCTGATTTGTCTTAGGCTGTCTAAAGCTATTAGTTGTTGAGGATCTAAATGTCTTCAGGTGAAGTGAAATGTTCAATGAAGATTTCGTGTGTGTGTGTGTGTGTGTGTGTGTGTATGTGTGTGTGTGTGTTATATTTTCCTCTTTTCTAGAGTAGATCCTAATGCAACTTATGTGGAATTTTAATGCTTAATATGCTTTTAAATGAAAAATGAGGACAATGAAAAACAAACATGAAATCCAATGGCTCAATATTAAATTAAAATCTCCATCAGGGTATGTTTTGTTAAACTCAGAATTCTCATTCATAATATGTTTACCAATTACATTAACCAGTATGTAATTTAAAGTGACTCACTTTTTTAGAGAGCCAATCAATTTGGAACCTAAGTGTTTTTCCTATACTTTATTTTCAAAGACTGAACAGAGTTAAAAATACATGCACAGGCCAGAATGAATGGAATATAAAACCGAGATTCATTTTTCTTTTTCCTTACAAAAGCACATTAAGTGTTCCCATTTATTAACTAGCCAGCCAACATCTAGTATTGCCTGCAAGATTTAGTGACTTAAAACAATAAGCTAAATCTATTTCCCTCAAATGCCATGGAGTACTGTAAAAGCGCAAATTAAAAAATGAATTCCCATAAGAATTCTAAATCAAAGTTGAGCAGTAATTGTGTTTTATTGCCTTCTTCATAAAGCGGCATGTCAGCATGTCCAGTCTCTCACATAGCTCAGCCTACCATATTCATGTTGGAGTTACACGGAAGAACGACATTGTGAAGAAAGTGAATGTCTAAAGAATTTTCTATGATTTGGCTCTCAAATGTCATCAGTGTTTTACCAAACTGTGAAGACTAATCTTGGCTTTACTGATGGTGCACACATGACATTTATCCTGCCAGCTATGTAAGCTCAGCTAGCGCCAAGCAAGAAAAGAGCAACGTGGTGACAAACATACAATTAACATCTGGGTTTAGCAATGGGGAGCAGGAAACATATGTTCGCTATTAAGACAGGATTTATCCACTTGGCTTTATTTTGACATTGGGTTTCTGCTTTAAAAAGAACATTGTATAAACTTTAAGTGATATCATTCCCTGTTTGCAGGGACTTCCAGAAGTGAGCAGCAACCCCGAGAAGAGGAAAAGATCCCAATGCATACGGTTCCTTCACAGTCAAAAAAATTCAAAGAAAACACAATAATATACATAATCCAGACTTTCTTTGCATATTTCATCTTTAGATGGCTTTTCTTACTCTGTCTCTTTAAAGACTTTGTTTTATTTTTTTAAACCATTTACTTGTTTTTATACCTCTCTGTACTCTTTTTCTTCTCTCTCCCAAGCCGATATACATTTATCCAACACTGTGACCCATTTAGAGGTCTTTTCTTAAAAGTCTGAATCTATCTTTATTGTGTATCTGTAATTATATTCTGTCCAGGGGCACTTCTTAAAATGCTAAATGCTTCTTAAAAATTTAAGCTGCACCATTGCTCAGGGAAATATGGCACTGCCTGCTTGCTCTGCCCAGTCCAACATGGCAGAGGAGGTCTGTTCACTGCCTCTGAGCCGTGCACAAAACCCCAGTTCCAAGTATGCAGGGGGTCTATGTCTAGCCATTAAGCAGTTTGTAACACGGTGCTTACAAACCCCATTTAAATGCTCGGCCTTTTGAGAGAGCCAGAGGTCTCACTGGCAGCATGGCCCAGAAAACTGCTGGTTCAAAGCAGCACCGTTTCAAAACAGCACAGCTTTTTTTTTTTCTGCTACTGCTGTATCAGGAAAACTTCTCTTTAAAGGAGATGCAGCATGCCACCAGCAATCAAAGCCCATTCAGAAAATAAATGCAGCTAAACTTTCCAAGACCTCTAAGGCTTTAAGTGTATTTTAGTTGGCCATGTGGGTGCCAATCTTTTGAAGGAGGCTGCTCAGCCCTGAAATAATCACAAAGAAACTGTATTAATTAAATCACTGCTTGGCTCATTGGCTCTAGCTTCTTATTGGCTTAATCTTACATCTTAATTTAGCCCATTTCTATTAATCTGTGTATTGCCACGTGGCTGTGGTTTACCAGCTAAAGTTCCAGTGTCTGTGTCCAGTGGGGCTACATGGCTTCTCCTGACTTCTCCTTCTTTCTCCTAGCATTCAGTTTAGTTTTCCCTGCCTACCTCTATTCCATGCAGAGGTCCAAGACAGTTTTCTTTATTCAGTAATGGTAATTACAGCATACAGAGGGAAATCCCACATTACAAAGGGGATTACTAGTTACTGACATCATGCTGGAGTTTATCTATAAACACTGAGAGAAATACCAAGATTCTCTCAGTCTGGGGATTTGAGTGGAGCCAACAGAAGCCAGGCAGAAATGGTACAAGGATGTCCAAATGCTCCCTTAATCTCCTCAGAGGAGATAGCTAGTGTGATAGGGCTTCCATTCAAAGCCTGCTTCATTTGTCAACAAATGCGCTCCTAGAGGGAAAGAAGGAGGAGAGAGAGGTAGAGGGAGACTGAGAGAGAGGGAGGGAGGGAAGGACAGTGCGTGTGCATGTGCAAGGTTATCTTTAGGCACAGCTGCCCCATCATCTAGCCTGTTTTCACATATTTAGATCAACACCCCCAATAAAAGCAGCACATGGCCTTGTATTTTAGGTCTTGTATTACTTATGTTCACACCTATATCATCACTATATCATAAAGTTATCAAGAGTCAAATATGCCTTACATTATTGTAGCCTATCCATTTTCCTCCAGAAACAAAGTGAAAAGTTTGACTTTAGAGGCATGCAAACAGTAGGTGCTCAATAAAAATGTAAAGTCCCAGGGCTAGCAGCATTTTCAGAAGTGTAACCACTGATGAGTTAGTTGTGCACTTTCTGATAAATAACCCATCATCCATGTTCAGATTGTGAGGACTACCAATTAAACTCAGTGGGGAAAAAAAGACAAAAAACAAAAACAGAGAAGACATGAAAGTAGAAGACTTATTGGGAATAAAAAGGGCTTTAGTTGGAGAGAGGGTGATAAATGGAACATGAAAAGATCAAAACACACACACACACACACACACACACACACACACATATATATATATATATATATGCATTCAGTTGCCAAATAATTAAAAATTCCTTACATAGTTTTGCATAGTTACATATATAGTTTGAAAGAGTCATAAATTTAACATATAACTAAAACTGTATGCATATTTTAGTGCATGCATAATACAATTATCTTTAATATTCCTGCACTGCCTCATGACAAGCAACTATGCAAAAAATGTATTTGGAAGGATTTTTCTAGGATCAAAGATAAGGACTATCTTGCCCGAGAATACTTGGAACAAGTAACATACAAACCTTTAAGTCTCAGGTTTTATTACAGAGGAGAAAGAATTGTGAGCACAAAATATTCCTCTAAGCAGTTAATGTCACTTAAAATAATAAAAATAGTGATAGTACATCCCATACTTTTAAATTTTAATGCTCATATCCAAAAATAGTTTTCTTTACACATATGAGGAAAGGGAGGCAATCTTTAAAATCCAAACCTAAAAATGTCAAAGTAACATGATTTGTGTTGGAATTAGCAATGTAACTTTTAGGTCAATTGTGCTTCATTTAATCTGAAATTAAATTTCATTCTCAAAACACAAACAGATTTAGGAAAGTATGATGACTAATTTTGATTGACAACTTGATGGAACTTAGTCATGTAGGAAACTTGATAGGACTTAGAGTCACCTAGGAGACTTGATGGAACTTAGTCATGTAGGAAACTTGATAGTACTTAGAGTCACCTAGGAGACTTGATAGGACTTAGAGTCACCTAGAAGACATACCTCTGCACTTGTCTTTGAGAGTGTATCCAGAGAAATTTAACACAGGTAGGAACACCTGCCCTGAACACTCCTGCCTCTATCTCATAGGCTGAGGCCCCAGACTGAATAAGAGGGATAAATAGAGCCAAGAGTGTGCATTCAGGTCTCCTTTTGTGATTGTGTATGCACTGTGACTAGCTGCCTCAGGCTCCTGCTGCCTGCCCATCTTAGCTGGAGCCCCTTTCTACACCATGTAGTCTGCCATGGTGGACTTTACCCCCAACCTGGGAGCCACCCCTCTTCCCTTTAGTTGCTTTTGTCAATTATTTTGTCATAGAAAGAAAAGAAGAGAACAGAGGGAGTGTCTACAAACACAAAGAAATGCATGAAGCTTTCACATGATCATTAACGAGAGGTTGTGCTGTGTAGTCCAGAGAACCTGGGCACTGAGGCCACTGTGGCTAGTGTGTGTATGTGCGTGTGTAGTATGTGTGTGTATGTAGCATGTGTGTGTGTAGTCTGTGTATAGTATGTGTATAGTGTATGTATAGTGTTGTGGATGCAGTGTGTATAGTGTGTGTGTAGTGTGTGTGTGTGTGTGTGTGTGTTTGTACATATGCAGATATGTATGGAGGCCAAGGATTGATGTCAAGTATCTTATTCAGTCGAGTTCCACCCTGTTTCTTAAGACAGGGTGACTCACTGAATATTGTGCTCACTGATTCTGCTAGGTGTGCTCCAGGACTCAGCCGGTCTCCACCCTCATAATTGAGGTTGTTCATGCGTGTCAATCCTAATTATTATGTGGGTACTGGGGATCTGACATCGGACCCCTTGGTTCGTCAGCAAGTACTTTAGAGACTGAGCCATCTCCCCAACCCTCGCAGCTTAGCATTTGATGACATCATTCAGGCACCATCACAGTCCAGCCTCTGGAATGACATTCAAGTTCCAAGAAATTTCTTTGGATTAATGGGAATATGTAGAATTTATAAAGTTACAAACATATTTAAAAGGACATCAGCATCCATGACCATAGGGTATAGACAAAGGTAGTCAGATTTTCATAGTGCCATCTGTGACAGATTCAGTTTTTTACTTTCTGTGGTAGATTTTCTCAACATGTCTGGACATATGAATCACTTGGGTTAAACACACACACACACACACACACACACACACACACACACACACACCACATCACTTTTACCATCAAGATAAGCATTTCTGAGGATAAGACTCCTAAAGATATTTTTATAAATCTCCCTTATTCTGATACAGTATTTGGACCACCAAACACTATTTTTGGACCCTCTTGTCAGAAAGTATAAAATGTGTACAGTAACAACAAAAACAATAATGACAACAGCAGCAAAGTACTTGTGCTGGGAATGTAGTTCAGTGGCAGAGTACTTGTCTAACACATACAAGTCCCTGCCTGCGTACACACATACACACATATATACATAATTTCTGGCCAAGCAGGAAGTTCTAGAAAGCAGCAACTATAAAGCTCTGCTTACAGAACATGTATACTATTTTTGTTGCTTTTGGACATATTTTCCAACAATACTTGACTGATTTTATAGTACAGAAAGGGCAATTAATAAGAGATGCAGCACATAGGTCTTACAGAAGGGCCATTCTCTAAACTTTTTTCATTGCGGCTGGATGTGTCCACCAGTTGTAGAGTACGTGCTGAGCACGGGTAAAGCAATGCTCATTCCAGCACTCCCTAGAAATCAGCGAGGTTGCTGGAATCGCACTTGTGACCCTGTTACTTTGGAGGAACAACTACAATGTTAACTTCCTTTAGTGAGAGCCTATGATGGAGCAAGATAGAATTCTCCTCTTTTTTTTTTTCAAAAATAGAATATTTACTATTCACAATCAATGAAGGTGGTAATATAAGTAACCTCCAACAGTAATTCAATAGAAAATTCTCAACTTAAATGTTCCTTAAATACCCTTAATTATCACTGTTAAGAAACATTGATTTCAATGTTTCTTAGAATTCTCCTCTTTAGAACTTCAGTGCTAGATGATGGCACACGTTTCCTGGTTGGTGTATCACTGGGATATTTGGCATTCGAGAATGCCAATCCCTCCTACTTCCCCTTCTCTATTTTTCACCTATTATAACCTCAGGCTTTAGTTAAAACTGTTTTAAAACATAATGTGCTACCTAACATTTACCCAACTTTCTTGTGTCTCAATGCTAACCAATAAAGATTGATAGCAACACACAGTGATATGAAAGCATGTGTCCTCAGGGTCTCTGAACGAGTGGTTTAATGAAGCCACCTCTGCAAATGTGACTGTAATGGAAAGGACAGGTCTGTGCTTGGTGGCTGTGTCTACATGTCCCTATGCGTCCATGACAACGTTCATTGAGCCTTGCTGTGCTGAACTGCCTTTTGCAGTCTCACCATCCTGTGCATGCCCAACTCCCTTGCCTTCTGCTCTTAGGATAGCCCACTCACTGCTCATGCCTCTGTGCATTTACCCATTGTAGAAGCTTTTACTGCACACATGCTCTTTCCTATTTACAGCTTGCTCCCGAATCTACACAGATCTCAATACTCACCCTTATCATACTATCAGCAGAAATCACTAGTGTCATTCCATTTGCCTTTGTCTACAAAGGCCAAATCCTGATAGTATCAGCAGTTACTGAATATTTTTAATTCATCGTGAAAGACTTTGTATCCAAGCAGCCTCAGTGAGAGTGATGTGGCGGCACGCAAAGGTGAGAAGCCTCCCACTCTTCCCTCAGTGCTTTCCTTCCCGGATAGCTGCCATACTTGTCACCTGGCTTGAAGCCTAAGTACAGGGATATGAGCTTCTGAGAACATCACTCAGTAAGGGGTGTATATGTCAACATTCTACTCTATCCTTTGCAAAAATCGCCTGGCTCCAAAGGAATGAAATACACAGCCTTTTGGTTAAAAGGCAGGAGGGTGTACACTCAATTCCTGCTATGCACTGATTGATACAGAAATTAAAATATACTGCTAGAAAACAATAAAGATGAGAAAACTGAATATGTGAATATTTTCTTTTCAAAAATTATTAAATTTACATGTGTATGTGTGTGGGTATAAGCATGTGAGTGCAGGTACTGATGGAATCCAGAAGCAGGTGTTAGGTCCTTTGAAACTAGACTCACAGAAAGTTGAGAGTTCCTGATGTAGGTGTTGGGAACTGAACTTGAGTCCTCTGAGAGAGCAATGCACACTCATAACTGTTAAGCCTTTCATCCAGGATATTCTCTTTATGTTGAAAACGCTTGCTTTCCTGTGGTCTAGTTTTCATAATTTCTTACATTGTTTTCAACATTTGCTGCTTACTCCTGCTGACATTATAATTCTCCTTCCATTTCTCCAGCAGTTAATTCTCATGGGGAACACACACTGTTCGTTTCTTCTCTTTAATCAAAACAGATACATTGCAAATGTGATCTACAGAACCAGAGTGGTCTTTCTGGAAGTACAGTAATGACTTAGCACACATTAAAATTCATCCATGCTGATCATGGCCAGGGGTGTCCCTGGCTTGACATTAGGCAGCCAATGGAGCCAGTCTTTCATTTGGCAGCTGGAAGAGTCGCATGAGCATCTTGTACTAAGGTGGAAATCTCTGTCATGTGGCTCAATTTGTATCACACACTAGTATAAGGGGAAATTATTTTTTATACAGAGCTTCATGCTGCCCAGGCAAGACTCAAATCAGCTGTATAGCCAATAATTACCTTAATCTTAGATCCTCTTGCCTTTACCTCCTGAGTACTAGGAATATAGACATGCATCACCAGGTCTTGCATATGTAATGCTGGGAATTGAACCCAGGGCTTTCTGTGTCCTAGCCAAGCACTCAACCAAGAAACTACATCCCCAGCCTTAGAGGAATATTCATTTTTAAATATCTGTTTTATAGTACTTCTAAGGTTTTCTAAACTTTTGAGTTTTTTTCTGCACGTCTTAGAAGGTCATCACATATTCATATGGATATTTGTATATAAAAATTACCAATTATGGAAGTATGGGTTAATTAAGAAACCCATAACATTAAACATTAAGAAATGGGGTTTAGAGATCACTGCCAAATATTCTCAGATGTAACCTGTCAATCCCTTAGGTTTTGAAGGACAACAGTCATCCTATAGGCCACTATATGATAATGATGGTATTGCCATTCATTTATTCATTTAAAACATTTAGCAAACATTGATGAGTTAGGAACTATCAAGAAGTGAGGCAGGTCTAAAGAGGACATAGCCATTAGTCCTTCCATTTCCTACCAGGAGAAAAGAGCACAGCCATCATGCTTGCTTCTTGCCACTCTCTTTGTCCCGAGTGACACTTGTGATCTCTATTGACTACTGTCTGGCCTTCAGTAGTAACTTGAATGCCACACCCTCTAACTTGCTTGGACTTAAGTTTAACTCTTTAGTGTCCAGGTACTTATCTTTTGCTACAGAACAATGTCTGCCATATTTAACATAGCAGGGCAACACAATAATTTAACCCCATTTGAGAATCAGCCAAAAACTAGGACACCTGAGGACCTGCTGTATTAGAGGCTGTAAGACTGGTAATATCCATATGAGAAGAGAGAGGAGGGAGCTACTGTCTGTGACAATGGCTAGGAAAAGGGAGGAGGAAGAGTGTTTTCTCTCCTTTAGTCAATAGGCTTGTGCTTGCTTCTGTTATTTACTGACAAATCAATCAGGGGAGGCTATCTTTATTCATTAGAATATTGAATACCGAAGATGAAGTTTTTCTCATAGAAAATGGTGCCTCGTTAAGCGTGGATGGTGGCACATGCCTGCAACTTCAGCACTTGGAGGCATATGCAGATGCAGAGGCAGAGGCAGAAGGATTGCAACTTAAAGCCAACCTAGGCTACATAATGAGATCCTGTCTTGAGAAAAGACTTGTGATTACTGATTACTTTGATTACTATTTCAGATGGGCTCGCACTGGTGACATTCAAGCTCTTCGAGGTATGTGATTTAGCTTAAAATAGTCTATAAACGTTCTCCATCCTTGCTTCAAAAAGTAAAGCACCAAAGAATGCATGTAGTCTTCACCCTAAGGATGTTGTCCTAGATAAATTACTACATGGTTATGTTCAAGAACTAAAGAGTTCTGTCTGCTTGCTGCTTGTTTAGGAAATCAGTCAACTGTCTCACAGGGATGGTCTTTGTCATGCAGACAACTCACTCAACAGTAAAGAATGAGAGATTCTTCAGCATCAGCTTCACACATGTACATATGCTTATGAGTGTGTGTGTGGTATGTGTTGTATGTATGTATGCCTTTGTATTTGTGTTTATGTGTATATATGTATGTGTGTTTATGAACATTTAGATGGGTGTCTTTGTGTACATGTATGTGTGTGTTTATGAACATTTAGATGGGTGTCTGTTTGTGGATTTGTATGTTTGTGTGTATGTATGCCTGTGCGTCTTGCAAGTCCAGTCTGACTCCTATACAATAAGGACAGAATTTTAGCCCAGAATCTTTATAGAACTTTCCAAACTGCTTCCAGAACCACTGAGAATACTATCCTAGCAAATAAAGAAATATTTAAAAGCTTTTGGGGATGGTAATGGCCACAGACTTGAATTTGCAGCACAGCTTCTCTGAGAGGACAGGGTAAGAGCCGGGTGGGAAGTGGGCAGGGACATCTGACATGGCAGACATTTTAGAAACTGTGATTGGGAGGTGATTACAGTGCTGGATTCTCATGGTGACAGTCAGTTAGGTCGCTTCATCCCTATTCTTCTGAGAGTGACTGAAAAAGCTAGACATGCGATTTCTAAACATGGCTTCAAAGGATCAGAGAGCCAACAGCGTTGAAACATCATCAGTACAAAATGTGAAGCCCGGAAGCATATTTATGAGAAAGAGAGGCAGCAATGAATCTAAAGACAGTATAAAGAAGTCTGGAAAAGCAAAAATGTTAAAAACAGACAAAGAACAAAGAAATTAACATGCATTATTAGCATGGTGTATGACATACAAATGGGTTAAACAGATTGTTTTAGGGTTTCACATCACTGGGAAATTTAAGAAAAATGCAAATGCTGTCCTGAAAACACTGGAAACACATGCTCTAATCTGTGTGGAAATTCCCCCGTTAATCAGTATAACACTCTGAAGACAGAGCTAAATTATCAACAATGGATTTTAAGAATGGAAGAAAGAAAAAAAAATACATCAGGAGCATCTTAAAGAAAGCATTTGTAAGATAATAGACCTAGATGTACACATACATGTACACACACAGGCACGTACACACACGTGCACTCACGAATGCCCCCAACAATAGCAGATGTACATAATTAAGCACTCCAACTAAAAGGCAAAGATTGTATTCTATATATAATACAAAATTCATTTGTGTGTTACTTGTAAGAGTTATGATTAAAATTGAAAATACAAAATGATGCAAGTAAAACAATGGAAATTGTTGGGGCATAGAAACTGTAACCAAAATAACAGTCCCTTGATTGTTTATTACACAGGAGTTTTAAGATATTGTGGAACTGAGACTGGACAACAGTTAGCTCTCCTAGGACTTGAACCTTGACCAGGGCCCCCTAAAGATGGTGGTGTCCCCATATAATAGGGAACAGTCTAGAGACTATGTCAACCACATTCCCAAGAGGTGGGATGGATGGCTTTTAGTCATTCTATGGGTTATGGATGTTTGCCATCATCAAGGAGTGTTGGTTACAAGTTGTTATTGGTCACAATCAGAAAACAACTGAACAAATGAGATTGGATTCAAGGACCTCATTCTAAAAAAGAAAAGAGGGGATATAATATAGATGTGATAGGATAAAAGGGTAGATTGTTGAGTCTACTTTTGAACAACCACTTGTCTCAAATATTTTACATTGGTATGAAATTTTGTATATAATACAAATTAAAGGTTATTTTTGTTACATTGTATATTATATGTTTCTATTTCTTGTTTGTGGTATTGTACCTATGTATCTAATTTAAAATTTTAGTCCTTAGAAGCTATTTAGGAAAATATAGTCATCCATGACAATCAAACTTATAGTCATGTTAGGTATGTTTTTAAGGTCATATAAAGCTATATTTGAGATAGATATGTGATCTTCAAACACTTCAAAGACTAACAAAATATGATATTTAAAATGTTATAATAACAAGGCTTTTGTGACAGTGAGACATATCTGCTTTTGGCAGCGCCAATCTATTTCATAAGAGGATGATAGGTGTCGAAAAACCTCCACATGCATTTTGCTTTCTTTGTGGAAAAGTTAGTCATTTGGGTACAAAACTGTCCTTGCTTGACTGATGATAGTACACTGTCCAAATCAGACAAGCAGAACACAAAAGAGTGACTGTCAAACTTTGTCAAGAAAGAGTAAGACCCTTCTTCATAAATTCCTGCTTCATAGAAAAGTATGTTAGATATTTTAGGCCCGTAGGCAAAAGACGAATGCCTCAATGCTACAGAGGAACTTTGGGTGACTGTCCAGGCACCCAACTGTTTCTGTCATTTCTTATAGTTTTGAAGGTTGCTTGCTCTGCACTTCCTGTTTACTCAAGTACTATTGTGTTCTTCTGGGGTCTTTGATGGAATTGAGAGTAGGTAGTTATAGTTGCAGTTTTCCTTTGCTATAATGGAAGGTAAATTAGGTACAGAGCTTTGTACTCATCAAGATAGAATAAATAATGGAGTATTTTTTCCAAATAATCCAAATACAAACAGACTGGACATTGCAAATGAAATTTTACCTGATAATTATTTTATTGTTTACAGTTTTAATACATTAGAGTTAAAAACTTTCCTTTTTTAAACAAAAATGGTGAAATACTGTGTAATATTCCTTTACAGTGTGTGAAGCTAGGTCACTGTGACTGGTTTAATAAAAAGCTAAATGGCCAAAAGCTAGGCATGAGTTTTGGGATAGAGAGAATGCTGGGAAGAAGAAGGCAGAGTCATCAGCCATATGCCATGAAGCATGATATCTAGAAGATGAGGTGATAAGTCGTGAGCCAAGATGCAGCATGAAAATGAATAGAAATGGGTTAATTCAAGTTATAAAACTAGTTAGAAACAAGTCCAAGCTATTGGCCAAGGTTTCAAAATTAAAAATAAGTCTTCATGTTGTTATTTTGGAGCTTGCTGGTGGGACAGAGAAAGACTTGCTACCTTAGGAAGAAGGACTTGTTACAGAGAGAAGGTACCATTGTATAACAGCACCCCCCTTCTTGAGATTAAAACATTCCGTCCTTCAAGAATCTCCTTTAGCATGAAAGCAAACTTCTCTAAATAGCTTTAGGAAGTCCCTGAAACTGAATGGATTCACTAGCTCCCCTCCTGGCCCCACCACAGCAAGCAGTAAAAGCTGAGAGTCCTTTCATACTGAAGGAAACAGTTGCAAAGAAGACCCTGAGACCAGACCAGCTGATGGGAAGAAGCAGAAACCAGCTGAGCTGCCTGGAAGCAGGTCAGACCAATGAGGCATCTAGAAAGCATACTTTCCTACTCTGAGCTGTCTGAAGCTGTGCAATGTGCTCCAGGTGCCCAGCTTTGGGGGCTGTCACTCATGCTGGGGTGGGCTTTGGTGATACAATGGTCTTTGATTCATTTCTGCTCCTGTAAGTAAGCCCATTGGAACTCACTATTCACCAAGCTGGATTTTGGTGGTATCTGTACTTTGATCTGTTGTGGAGGCTTTTTTTTTTTAATCTGAAGAGAGTAGATGTGTAGGTTGCATCTCCCCAGGAAAAGTTTTGTCATACAGCAGATTCATATGTCTGTTAACAAAAACATTACCACACCTGGAACATTTCCTCTCTTTCTATCTCTTCTCCATATTAAGATCCAAAATTATTTAATCTCTACACCCTTCCATTCATACCTAGTATCAGTAAAACAATTATCACCCCCCAGTAGATATTCATGGTTTAATTTATATAATGTTTAAACACCAAAAGAACCTTTGCAGATAAATTTAAACTGAAGGTCTTGAGATGGTAAGATTGTCCTGTGTAGTCCAGGTTTGCCTAGTCTAATTAAGAACATCCTTCTAGTGGAGGCACAAGGACAGTTAGAGCCAGGCAGGAATGTGTGATGGCACAAACTGAGTTCCGAATGTGCCAATGTATTGCTGGAAGAGTTCATTGAATAGAAGTTCTCAACCTTCTTAATACTGTAACCCTTTCATATAGTTCCTTATGTTGTGTTTACCCCAACCATAAAATTATGTTGTTGCTGCTTCATAACTGTAATTTTGTTACTGTTATTAATCATCCTGTAAATATCTGATATGCAAGCCCCAGTGGGGTCATGACCCATAGGTGGAGAACCTTTGTTCTAGAAGATGGGATATTTCAGAAGGAGCAGGTCTGTCAATACCTTGACTCCAGTCCCTACAGTCCCATATTCAGATTTCTGAGTTCAAAAACTGAAATAAAATAGACTTGTGTTGCTTCAGGCCATTTTACTACCATACTTTATCAAATCTCAATGGGAACTTAGTAGAGTAACATGGTTTTCCTTACCCATGATCCCTCTGTGGCTTTGTTTCTCCTTAGGACGTTACCCTAGAACACCTTAAATCCCACACCAGGTTAAAAGCCTGAAAAATACTGTCTGTCTCCAAATCCATAATTTTTGTATCCAATCCAGAAGAAATCAATGCTTCTGAGACTCTAGAGCATCCAAGAATTTTGCGGTCCATTCAGCTCACATTGCATCTTCTAGGTGAAGTGAAACTGGGACTCTGGACTTCATTTCATGGACTTCAGACATGTTAGATCCACATGGTTGTTGAGAGAAGAAACTACAGCATGCGGATACATTTAAAACTACTTTTGGTAACGATAAACCAATAGTTGACCTTTGCATGAAAGTGGAAAGAAATAAGTTGTCACCTACGTTCGCGACTTCATAAGACCCGCTCAGCATCTGTTCCATGTAATGACTTAGATCTCTGATTCTCTTGTGATCCGAATCTGTAAATGGTAAGTGCCACCAGTGAGGAAACCTGTTTGAAAAGAAAGGAGTGATACTTCAGTCAGTATGAAAAGTAGCTCTTTGGGGCTGGTCACAAAGTTAACAGCACACCTGTGGAGGGCCAATAACAGCATTAGAAAAAGTCAGGATGTACATGATTCATCATGGCCATTTTATAGACGCAACTGTGGTCATTTGTGCTACTTGAATCAGCACTGATCTCAACGCTAATTTAATTTAATGTTAAATTAATTTAATGAGAAATTAATTTAATGTGATCTTTATTACTGTATTTATGGCAGACCACAAATGTTTCCACCCAGTACATGTAGGGGCCAATACAAAGTTTCTGAAATTAATGACTTACAGTTTTTCAAAGAGTTCTGATTGTCTTGTTACTTATGGGCTCTTGACAGACATTATTGCATGATATAAATTAGACATTTCATCTAGAAGCATCTGCTTCCATCTGGCCTCGCTCTTGTGATTCAAAGCCATCCTGTCCCCTATACTTTGACCAGAAGGTTTCTCTGTCATCTACCTGAAAGCCGTCTTGGTGAGTTGCGCTTAAGACTAGTTTTTTGGTGGAATGACCTGTTAGTGGTCCCATCTGGTAATTGTATTTTTATGCTTAATTGCATCTTTTCAGAAATTTACTCTTTCCTGTACTTACACTTCCGCTTTTTGGTGCAGACAAAGGCCCGCCTGCAGTGCTTCCTAGAAGGAGAACTGAGAGGGGTGGTGAAACTTTCTCAGCAAGCACCAGAGGCAGGTGGTGACTCCAGGTCAGGACTTCAAGCCTGCTGCTTATTTTTGTTCATTTTATGAGACAGGGTTTCTCTGTGTCACCTTGGCTGTCCTGGAGCTCACTCTGTAGACCAGATTAGCCTGCAACTCAGAGATCCCTCTGCCTCCTGAGTGCTAAGATTAAAGGTATGCACCACCATCACCTGGCATCCCTGTTACTTGCTAAAAAAAGAGTCATGAAAGTGCAGTATGGATAAATCTATATATTTAATTTATTACCTAGTAACTAAGTAACATTTCATATTTTTAAATAGTTTATCAATCTAAGGACTGAATTATTAAGATTTTTTCATCTGGAATTAGTTATGAAAATTAGTATCAATATATAATTAGTCTATAATATAAAAATAATTACACACATATATATATGGTGGCAGTTTTGGAAATGATCTTGGCAACTAGACTGCTTTAGTTAGTTTTAAATATAATTCATATGTCTGTGTGCAAAACTTCCATATTGGTATAATGAAACAATCTAATCTTTTCTGACGTTTTATAGATACTGAACATTCTAAGTATAATTATGTGCACAGAATTTAGGAATTGGGCCATACTAGTACCATCCAATCCATGTAAAGTTCATCTACCATATGCACATTGACATCGCTTACTTAAAAGTAATTTTGTGCTGTTTTACCTGACACCATTGTCATATTCTCAATTTTGTTAAGGTGAAAAACAAGCCAAAGAAAACAGCTTTTACATTTGTGTGTGTGCGTGTGTGTTTCTAAGTCCTGATTTGAAAATAGAGTTGTTCTAATAATTAGGATAATTAATTTCCTCAGTACTAACACCAGGGTTTCCTTTTCTCTTAGGTCTGGTCCTGTGTGGTTTTTTTTACATCCTGGGAGAACACACAGCGAAGTTCCGAGGCTGAGAGGAAAGAAGGAAGAGGGAGAGGAGTCTCCTCCAGCAGATGAGTTTAAGTCATTCTTTCTAAGAAAATCTCCATGTTTGTGGACTCCTGGAAGGTGCCAGAAGTACAAATGGCTCAGTTGGAAGACCTCTATTGGAGGCTATGACTAAATAGAATTCCATCCTTCCTGACTCTGACTTTCTGATTTTTTTTCTAAGTCTCTTAGGGCTTCCCTCAGTGAATGTAGCAGTCAGAAGAAATCTTGCCCTCTTCTTCATCCATATGTATGATCTCCAGTCTTGGCCCCTGTGGGAGTGACAGCCCATAGAAACTGCTCAGAGCACACTAGGCTAAATGTCCCTCCCTCAGTGGGTTCCTTAAATGGTTTGAATATCAATTTAGCTTCATTGCCAGGCAACAGCCGTGTGCAGAGCAGAATCCTAACTAAGGCTGGAAATTGAGAAGAGGCATGTGGAAAGAGGTGCTCACATTTCTGAATTTCTCCACAGCATCCAAGAGGCCGGAGGAGGCAGCCTTTAACAGAGGTTAATTTACACTGTTACGTGACTGTTACTGGATATGATGACAAGCCTCGACATTGAACTTTGCCACTGCAGTTTGAAGATCTTTGTTCATGGTTCCTTTTTCCTGATTCTACTAGAAGAACAAAACCTAAACCTATGCATAGATGTTTCCAGAGTGAATGCATTTGCCTCTCATGTTCTTGAACCACTGTCTAATGTCTTATCTTCCAGGTATTGAAAGTGTTCGTGTTTCAAAATGTCTATGACAACAGCAAACATATGTTTTCAATATTCCAAAATATCTCTTCACCCATTGACAATTTGCACGTATGTTTTGGAAGGTGATTAAACCAAAGAACAAGTACAAATCCATATGTGAAAGCATGTTAGCAACAGCCTTAAAGGTTAGTTCACGCAACAAAAACCCTAGTGCCGAGGGAAAGAATCAAAATTCGGTTTCTCTGGGGAACTTGCAATATCCTAATTTCTGGGGAACTTACAATTTTAAAGATAAAATAGAGTTTTGCTGTATGACCCAAATTTGCCCCAAAGGAGATGAGTGGTTGTTCTCATCGTGGCTACTGTCAGCTTGTGTTCAGTCTTTTTCATTGTTACAGAGTGATCTCAGCAATTCCTTCAGAATGTACATGGAATAAATAACATTTAGATCATGCAAGTTGAGTCATTACTGGTTAAGAAAACCCCGGCTTGAGAACAAGCCAAGGTGAATTATGAATGAACCAATTGATATTATTACACCTCCCCACAGAACAGAAATCCCCCCTTCTTCTTTATGTGTATCTATGTGTGTTTATATATGAGTTCTTAAATTTCAGTTATTGCCAGAAGAGTAGGCATGTTGATTTAGTTCTGACTTTCAATTTCAATTCTATTTTTATAGAAAACAACTGAGGAGATTAAATTTTAAAACAGGGAAATAAAACAATTTTTCCCAATAAGTGATGAAAAATGAAAGAGGTTCTGATTTTTTTTTCTTCCATCTAAGAAAATCAATGTCTGAAAAGAAAATTGCCAACTTTGTTCTGCTCTCTGCCGCAAAGGCCTCTTCTCTCAGAGGGCTGTCCGGGGAGAACAGCTCTGCAGCAGACACTGCCGCTGCTCCCAAACAGGAAATCTCTTAGCCATCATTTTCCCCCTTTGCTCAAGGATAAACTCCGAAGGCCAAATATGGCGAGGGGACAGAACCTTCCTTACTCTGGGAGAGGCAACGATGAGAATTGCTTCTGAATTTGGCTGTGAAGTCTGGAAAACTGCTCAAATGACTTTCTGGTCAGACTTTTCCTCTTGTCACTGAGGGTCACCTCGATCAGGTACAGCTGCAGATAAACAGGCAAAAATCAAAAGATGGAGATTAAACTTGCCACAGACCCTAAAACCTGCTTTTGGGTAAATTAAGCAAAGAGGGAAACTATCTGTTAAAAAATTATCATCAGAACTGAAGGATGCAATTTGTAATGCCACGATTACCCATAAATAAAATGTATGAGGGTTCCATAATTTTATGTTCTCTCAACATTGCCTAATTTCTGCTGTCCTTTCTTGTAGACACTTTAATTAGCTCTTGATTTATATTCTACCACAGGGTAGGAACTGTTCCTCCTGATGGTTCTCCACTAATAGCTCCGGTTGTTATGATTTTTCTTAAAACATCTCTTTAATGGCACTTCTCCATTTGTAACTGATTTTCAATTTGCATAGTAAAAACCCACCATGCTTTTAAAGGTATGTGTAGCAGAGTCTGTGGTGCAGATTTAGACTTACGTTGCTGTGTGTCTTGCTGAGTCCTAATATTGTGGCTCTCTGAATTGTCCTGGTTTTATGCAGGTTGTAGGATTCCTGGGGAACAATCTGAGGGGTTAGTTTGGCAAGGCTTAAGGCTGGCATCTGTGCAAGAGTGTGGATCAGGTTATTCAGTTTAACTGGGAAACACTCCAAACTTTCCTTTATTTTCCTAGAGAAGTGGAAAAGAAAAGACAGTGAGAAACACTCCCTCTATCAGCTGGCTTCGTTTATAATTTGGTCCCGTATGTTTGTCAGATGTATGTTTATGAAAGGTTGAGATGAAAATTTACAAAACCCAGCTATTAATATTGTGTTATTAAATATCAAGTTAACATCTGGAAGTTATTAGGAAGTATAGAAGACATTATCTTGGTGAGATAGAAAATATCATCATATTCTGACAATTTTTAGCGTCGGTGAGATAGCTCAGCAGGTAATGATGCTTGCTGTTGAGTTTGAGTGCCTGTGTTTGGTCCTACTGAGTGTCGTTTGATTTCTTCATGAATGCTGTGAGCACAGGAGTGAACACACACATACACACATGTGTCACACGAGAGAGAGAGAGAGAGAGAGAGAGAGAGAGAGAGAGAGAGAGAGAGAGAGAGAAGTTTGGACATAGTGTCACACATTTGCAATCCTAGCATTGGGGAAAAGAGGGAGACACAGAGACACACATAGAGACACACATAGACAGAGACACATATGCACACATATACACAGAGACACAGACACGCACAGAGACACGTGGAGACAAAGACACACAGTGAGAGAGATTCAGACACATGTAAAATAAAGAAAGAAAGGGAATTAATAGGTTATTTTGTTTTATATTTTTAGAGATTATGATATTAAAACAAATTAACTGTAGCTCATAATCATTTGAAGTATTTACACATGTTCAGAAATTAAACCTAGAAAGTGAGGTAGGTCCAAAGCTGCCTAAGAATAAGTGTGTGTAACCTGTAGCCCACATCCAACACAAAGTCACAAATGTACATTAGGAGATTACTTTTGGTAATGCCTTTGTTTGGTTCTGAAGCATGAACTCTGTAAATGACATCAAGTTGGAATGTCAAAAGGTTGAACATGCCACATCTATATCTTCCCTTCTCCTCCATGTAAAGGATTTTGAAAACTATGGCTCAACTTTCAATGTTTAGTTCTACTTTATCTCTGTATACTTTTATTTCTCTACAAGCTGCTTTAGAAAAATTCAGTACACTATAACTATGTATTTAATGATAACGTGTTTTATATGAACTATATCTCACCCTATGTTTTTTTCTGATTGTTTTGGTTTTGTTGCTTGATCTTGGAAGCATATTTTTAGCATTCTAATGATACAATGAGCCCTTAACATAAAGCTTTCATCCTGGGCTGGAGAGATGGCTCAGAGGTTAAAAGCACTGACTGCTCTTCTGGAGGTCCTGAGTTCAATTCCCAGCAACCACATGGTGGCTCACAACCATCTGTAATGAGATCTGGCGCCCTCTTCTGGCCTGCAGGCACGGAGGCTGAACACTGTGTACATAATAAAATAAATAAATAAATAAAAAGAAGTAAATAGTTTTTTTTTTAAAAAAGCTTTCATCCTTTCTTTTATAATATTTTCTATTTATTCCCTAGTTTCCTTTATTTGCTATTTGCTAGTTTCCTTTAGTGCTGCTCTTTCCCATCAGAACCAGAAAGCAGGCAGTATGCTCACTCTTTCTGTTAAATTTCCCACTTTCCATTGGCATTGTTTCAAAAGGTTGACTTTTATTTTTAGTGTGTGTGTGTGTGTGTGTGTGTGTGTGTGTGTGCACTGTAAAATTTTACACTGGATATGAATGAAATTCCATTCCTTTCTATACCATAAAAATTTCTAAATGCTTCTAGATTTTCTATTGAGGTAACAAATAAGGCTTTAAGTTTAATTTCTTAGTGGTTGTTTGAACATTTATCTTGTAATAATTTATCCAAACTCTTATCTGAAATCAGGTTCTTGTTAGTCCCTGGTGACTGCTTTAATTGTTCCCCAATTCAACAGCAAAGGGGCATTAACACATAGTTTCACTATGAGTGAGGAGGCTTCTAGTTTCCCCTGGCAATGGGAATGCTTTCAATTTTTCACTTTTAGAAGTATGATGTTTATCCACATTTACTTCCATTGTGAACTTGCTAATGGCTTGTGACATGAATTGATAAAATCAAGCATGAAATTTCTGAGTTGGCATGCATCAACATTATCAAACAAAACCCCCTTTAGAACCAATCCACCAGGTCCTCAATGGTAACAATGTACTTCAACCATGTTTAATAATTTCTTCTGACTTTAAAAATATTCAGACTCATTTATCTTTTCTGGTCTCTAGCTCCTTTTGCAGAAGTTTAAGTTTTTCCCATCATTATACATAAATCGATGTGAAAATTTGCTAAAATTGTTGAAATATAGCCCGATTCCCATTATTCATTTTCACGCTGTTCAATATTTTTCATGATATTCTTGGAACTTATAAATTCATGAATCTGTGCTGTAGTAGAGAGTATTGCCTCTAAAGACAGGAAAATCATAGCAATGGCATGAGTATATTACCAGTCATTATTTATGAATATTTGACCATTCGTTCATTGGCTCATCGATCCATCAAATGCTTACTGAGTACTTTGATGTGCTGGGGTGGAGTGAGGCTGTGTACTCAGCCCTCACAGAGCAGTGACCACGAACCATCCATTGTAAATTCTAATACACTCACTTCCCACTGCGTGCTCTGCCCACAATGTGCTCTGCTCTCTCATTGTCCAAGGGTTAAAAATCTTAGGAAAAGTGGGGCACTGTGAGTGTCTTTTGCTTTCTTTAACATGTATGTGTGTGTGTTGTGTATGTAGGTGCCCTTGGAGGCCAGAAGATGGCATCTGATCAACTGGAGCAGGACTTACAAATAGTAGTGAGCCTCTAGATCTGAACTTGGGTCCTCTGGAAGAGCAACGAGTGCTCTTAACTATAGAGCTACACTTAGCTCCTTGCCCTATGTTTTTGGGGCAAATTTTCACTCATATCCACCTCTTCTTACAGGCACCATATCACATATTACCATTAAATATCACCCATCCTGGAGATTGTTTTCACAGCATCTTAGGTCTGATATATCCAGATAACATTGGTATCTAACTACCATCCACCTACCCACCCATCCACCCACCCACCCATCCATCCATCCACCCATGTATGTATGTATCTGTTGTAATGAGGGGCTCGGGCTGCGTTCCCAGCGCAGGGCCCCTTGTTCTGTCCCGCCCGGCTCCCAGTGCGTACTCGAAATACACCATGTATCTATCTATATCAATTTATTCATCTATCCATCATCCATCCAGCATCCATCTGTCTGTCCATCTGTCTGTCTGTCTATCCACAAACACACATACCCAGGGAACAGCTCTTGGACTTTGTTTAATAACACTGTTAGCAGGAATATGCAGAATGACTTTTTGGCTTGGGTAATAGTGGGGGACCTCATGCATGTGAGGCAGGCATTCTACTACTGAGCTATGTCTCTATAGTGGGGGGGGCACATGAAAAGAAGGATGCTTGAAAGAAATCCCACACTAGCTCAGAAATGAGAGTAATAGAGGGTTATTTATTTAGGGGTAGAATCACAAATCACAGTCCTCTGCTGGAACAGCCAGAAAAGAGGCTGGGCGCACATTTTACATTGGCATAAATAGTATAAGAGGCCACGCCCAAGTGGGCGGGTAACTTAAAGACTACTGGCAGTAGGAATTCCTACATGAATGTGAGACAGGCATTCTACTACTGAACTGTGTCTCTAACCTTCATTCAGAATACTTTTTATAATAAAGATCCAAAGCTACAGCCAGAAGAATCCCAGCTCTGAGAAAAACCCCAGGCACTCTTGATAAAGAACATCTAACTCCCTTGCTAGGCACAGCTCTGTGCACTGGGGCACACGGGTGATAGAGCCAATCAGAGCTTATCCCTCAGGAAGTCTATGTCCTTTGGCAAGTATCTCACTAAATGCTTCACGATAATCTTATTATCCTCCAGAAAGGCAGTAAAATTATTTTCTTTGTGCATGAAAACAAAATCCAAGAGAGAGTCAGAGAGTCAATGTGACCAAAAAATAATGTAATCTAGGAAACAGTAACCAAAGAGTTCCATTAATATTTCACAGATTCCCAAGTCCCAATTCTGTTTATGAATTTTTGATAATGAGAAAAAGAAACTTTCAATTTTGTCTTACCATGGAAAATAATCCACTAGGTTTAGTGTAAATTTCCCTGGTGTGGAAAAGGCTGAAAAATGTTCAGTCTGTGATTTTTACTCAGGAATGCCTATAGGCAGAAAAAAAAAATCCTAACAAATATTTCCAGCTTCCTGAAGAGAGTCACAAAATTTCTTAAATCTTAGACCCTGTCTTTTTGCTTGTTTGATTGATTGTTACTTTTGTAACTGACCTCAAACTTGAGAACTTCCTGCTTCAGCCTCCAGAGGGCTTGGTTGGAAGCATATTGCCATCATATCCAAACGTTTATACTCTGTATTCTATTTCACAATAAATGTGTAATTTCTCATAATGTTGTATATTAATAGTTTAAATTTCTTTTCCTCATAAACAATCACCTCCAAACGGTGCCCCTGGAATGTATGAATGGGCAGGTGCTGGACCTCTAGCTCTGGTCTTCACAGCAATTTCTAGAACAATGGAAATTTCTTTTAAATTTAATATTATATTTTTACACATGCGTGGTATATATATGTGTGGTGTGTATGTTGTATACATGAAAATGTGCATTGTGCATATTTGCATGTGTGTGGTATACATGCATATGTGTGTACATATCTATTTGTGTGTATGAAGGTCAGACAATGGATGTCTTCAATTGTTCTCAACCTTTTGTGACCATGTCTCACTGAACATGGGGTCTTACCAACTTGGCTAGCCTAACTTGCCAGCAGGCCTAAGAACTATCTTCCTGGCTCTGCCTCCCTGGTGCTTGGATTATAATTTCATACTACCACAACCAGCTTTTACATGCATGCTGTGGACTGAAACTCAAGTCCTCATGCTCAGATGAAAGTGCTTTACTAATTGAGTTACCTCTCCAGTACAAATGACATAGTTGTGCATTCACATTTACATATATCAGGAAAATTTTTTTCACTGTATATAAGCCAGAGTGGCCACTGGGGAATTTTACCGTCAGGGTGTGGGCCAGAGTGATGTGTAAGGCCCTCAAGCAACCCTGGGGAATTTCTACATGAGCACGTTTCTTTTCACAGTTTAAATTATTTATATGCTTTCGTGGCTTGATAGAATATATGTCTTCCTGAGCAGGTTCTTTAATAATCTCCAGGACCTCTTTGTGCGAAGATTGTCTGTGAAGACTTTGTAGGAATCACTCTTTATGCTTCTCCTTAGATTGTAATTGTATCATTTAGAAACAGATGTGGTTTCACGTGACTCAAACTCACCAGGAACAAATTTGACCCTCATCTAAACTGTAGGCTTCATTTCATTGCAGGGGTTCTGGTGTGTGTAATAAACATGTTACTGTATCAGTGTTTTTAAATTGGGGTGCTGATTGTCCAGCTTTCTGAGCTGCTCAGCAGTTCACGGGGAATGAAAAATTGATGCAGATCTGTCGCAATTTCTTTATTCCATGAGGAAAAGCAATAATCCAGCATTCAATTTGAAACTTCTGAAATGTCTGGCTAGCATTTTTTATACTTATTTATATTTATAAAGTGTGCCATCACACAATTCCTATTTTATTATATATATGTCAAATATATTATACATTATAAAGTATATTGATATATGTTATATATGTCAAAAATATTCAAACACATATTTTAAGCAAAACGGTGTTATTTAAAACTGTATTCTACAGGAACAGTGATTAGGAGAGATGGCTACTCTTTTTTTTTTTTTTTTGCTTCTGGCATCTATTTTATTGTATTTTTTTCCATACATTGTTTTGTTTTATTTTTTCCATTCAAGAACATAATTAAAGAAATAAAATTTTTACCTTTCTTCCCCTTCTCCCGGTCCCCTCCCACTACCCCCCCACCCCTCCTCCCTCCCCTTCTTCCTTGAAAGAGGGCATGGTGCCCTGCCCTGTTGGAAGTCCAAGGCCCACCCCCATCCCTCCCGGCCTAGGAAGGAGTGCATTCAAAAAGACTCGGTTCTCAAAAAGATAATACATGCAGAAGAAATAGGTCCTGGTGTCATTGTTGATGGGTTCTCCATCTGCCAACTTTCGCCGCCACATTCAGACAGTCTGGTTTGATCATATGTTCATTCAGTCCCAGTCCAGGTGGATTGGTGCGCTCCCATTAGTTCAGGCACACTGTCTCAGTAGGTGGACCAGCCCCTCACGGTCCTAACTTCCTAACTCATCTTCTCCCACCTTCTGCTCTTCACCTGCACCTTACTCTTGAAGAGGACCTGGGTTTGTTTCCCAGAACAAACCCACACCAGGTAACTTCCAACAGCTTATAACTACAGTTCTGGGGATCTGACACAGTCTTCTGGCCTCTGCACATGCATGATGCACATACATATACTCAGCAAACACACACAGAATTTAAAGCATGTATTCAACAAACAATCATTGCAAATGCATTCTGTGTGTGTGATAAAAGACACCTTCCTACACATTTTATCCACAACGTATCTTGCTGTAGCTCAGGGTGACCCTGATCTGTTCCTCCTCTGGATTCAGGCTTCTGATTGCTGGTAACACTTCTACTTGTGAAAACCCAACATTAAGATGTGTCAAAGAGAACTTGTAATAATGGGTTGCACAAGTATGCAATGGATTTGTGTACATATGAAGCACAAATTTTATGTTTTATCCTTTGAATAGGATAAGGTATGTTTTAATACTTATGGACTTGACAAGTTGCCCACATAGCTTGGGAAGCATGGCCATGAACATATGGATATTTTCCTTATAATGGCCTTTCCAATAATCTGGAGACACTGATGCTAACAAGCATTTACATTTGCCCAGCATATTCAGGACAGTAGGAGCTACAAACAGGATTTCTTTTTCACATTTTTTTGACATAGTTGCACGTTGCAAAAATCACCTGTTGAAGAAAAGTCAGCTTTGTTCCCACTGAGCTCACTACCACTGCTTACAAACTTAACATCACTCCTAATGGCTCGGAGTCCAAGTTCTTGCATTTAGAGAATATATTTGGTGATTAAAGCATGCTATGTATCAGGGATCAACAGAGGTAACACAAATCATCAGAAGTAGTATGTTAGTGTGCAATATTACCACTACTACCAAATAAGTAAGGAAATGATTGCTTATGAGTCCAAAACTTAGCTAACTGTGCGTGATAAATAAACAAGAGGAATCAATTGTGTGAATTATTGTTTTGGTGGAATCTAAGTCTTGGCAATTCTCTTCAGGTCCTGGGAGAATGCTATCACAAGACCACTAGAGAAGCTGGAGCTCTCTGTGGGTGCTGCATCTGTGTCCTCCTTCTCTTCATCTTCTTCCTTCTTCCCTCTTCTTCTTATGTGCCCTCTGATCTTTAGAACTTGATTTTAAAAATATTTTAATTTTATTTTTTGAGAATTTCATATATGAGCACTATGTTTATGTCACCCCTCTCTCTCTTCCCTCTAATTCTTCCCCACAAATCCCCACTGTTTCCCAAATTCATGGCCTTCTATTCTTTATGTATTATTGTGATTATATATATATATATATATATATATATACACATGTATCTAAGTGTATCAATACAACATATTGAATTCATTCAGTGTTCCTTATATGTGTTCAGGGCTGACCTCCTGGAACTGAATAACCTATCAAGACTTAACCCTGAAGAAGACTGATTCCTCTCTCTCACTGTCCATGCATCACTTCTAGTTTTACTAGGAGTAAAGCTGTGAGAGTCCCCCGTCCACACTAGCATGTCAGTTGGTGTTCTCATGTTGATGTGGTGTTTAGGCAAGCTCAGTGCTGAGATTTCCTGGATGAAGATTCCCTGTCACATAGAGAAGACACTCCCCCACAGAGGACATAGAAAATCTTCTTAAATGTCTCCACTGTTTCCCAACTTGAAGTTTTAGGTTTACAGAATGAATGCCAGAGTTGGTGAATCCTAAGTAAATGTCACAAGAGGCTCCTGACTGAATATAAACAAGATCATCAGGGTCCTCAGCCTCAGCTATACAAAGCTTATTATTATACCTTCTCATGGTGACACCTTTGTAAAAATTGGTAAGGTCTGAGCAGATTAGAGTAGGGAACCCATGAGATGGGTGATGGCCTACTCCAATTACCGAGTAGTATACCCGTAAAAGGATAGCATGACCCATATCTTCAGTGCCAGGTTACTTTACTGTCGATATTTCAATTAATTGTTATGTTCAACAGGAAAATAAATCTTAACATGCAAGAGTAGAGAAGATTCGATGGCAATAGATGGTGCTATATGGAAGTTATACAACTCTTTAACATATGAAAAGAAGTATTTAGAATTGGTGGTAAGTTCCTTTCATGTGGGTTGCTTGTTATACTAGACTAGGCAGCTCTGTAAATTGCACAGGATCAGGACTTTGTTGCCTGTGAACTGAAGCACAGAGCAACTGTGGACCAATGTTGTCTGGGATACTTCTTTTTTCACTTATGATTTTTGGTACCTTTAGTAGGTGCATTAAACTTTTAAAATGCATTTAACCTTTAGACTCAGAGTATTCCAGAAAATTCCAAATACCATTTTTATTACTCAACAGCTCATTTTAACCTGACTTGATATTTAGGCAAACTGGGCAAATTATCGTAAATATTCCTATTGCAGGAATATCACACATCATATTGAATGTGACTGGTCAACAGAGTGGGAAGTATACATATTGTAAAAGCTGTTACATTGGTATGTAAAAAAAAGCAAAAAATAAACAAGGATTCACAAAATTAGTGTGGTTTGAGTTTAATAAGATTAAAAAGACATGATGGAAGACATTCTGAGAACATTCTTTGAATTCGTTTTCTAGGTTTAGGAAAAATGGAGTGCCTTGGTTGTTATTCCTCCAAGTCCTTTCTGCTCCCTGTGAGTGTTCATGTCTGTAGGTGTAGGTGATGAAGCTAAGATAAAGGTGACTTTGAGCCTTATTTGTGGAATAGAACAGTTTATAATATGGCAGTTTGTAAGACACTAAGCGAGAATTTTAATGTAATGACAAAGGAATCCAGAAATTTGCTACCCCACATGACATTCCTTTGCTCAGTTCTGGAGAGGAAACAACTACAAAAGCATGGGACTATGTTTGGATGCCTTTGGGTATTCAGTCTTGTCTTCTTATTTGGGCATGAGATCTAAAGGGAGAAGGAGAGGGACACAGGATTACCTGTACTGTGTCTGTAGCTGTGGGTGGCTCCAGGTACTGTGGCTAAGATGTGAGTTCAGGTGCACACTCTTTAGGGGCTGTGAATAATTCCATCTTCTTCAGAATCATCTCTTATGGAGCCACTACATTTCTTCTACACAATGGTCCCTCCTAGGGCTCTTCTCCAAAGTGCCAACTTGAGAGAAAAAAATTCTGGGCTGTTCTTTGACAAGAGAAAAGACTCTGGACTGTTCTTTGACAGGGTGGTGTGGGAGGTCCTTCTGTCTATGTTTTACTTTTATTGGTTAATGAATAAAGAACTTCTTTGAGCCTATGGCAGGGAAGAACAGAACTAGGTAGGGAAAGACAGGCTATATGCTGAGAGAAGAAGGGTGGAGTAGGGAGATGCCATGTAGCCCAACCAGAGACAGATGCTGGAACTTTAGCCAGAAAGCCACAGCCTCGTGGCCATACACAGATGAACAGGAAATGGGTTAAGATGTAAGAGTTACCCAATAAGAAGCCAGAGCTAATGGGCCAAGCAGTGATTTAATTAATACAGTTTCTGTGTGATTATTTCAGGTCTAAGGTAGCAGGGCATCCAGGAACCAACAAGCAGCCTCCTCCAATACAATGGTGCTCAGAACAAGACTCAAGAAACAAGCTCCATGGGAACTCTTATGAAGGATCCATCCAGCAAGGACAAAGACAGGTGTGTGAGTGAATCAAGATTTCCCTCGAACTCATACAGCACAATGTCAGGAAATAGGTGTGGGCAGTAGCTCATGATGAGCAAGATAAACAAAGCAGGCCTGCTTCAGTTGAGACTAGATAGGTCCTGTTGGTCTCTTACATTGTTGGCTTACTGTTTGAATCTGTGCATGGCATATATCCTTCAAATGCCAGATTTTTTTCTTTTAAGTTTGATGTTTTACATTGCTTCAAGTTAGCTTTTAACTAAAATATGTTGTCTGAATCACAGAATCTGCGTGGTAGGCCAAAGGGGTCTCTGGGCATCCATGGACAATTTTTTCTCTCACTTTTGGAGAGGGAAATGGATGATGTGAAGAGCACTGTCTAGATGTGGGAGGAGAGGTGGGTGGTGGAATCTATACTTATCATTCTGGTCCATCTGTGGAGAAGGCTTATCTGTTTCTAAGGACAGCAAACCAGAGGGTTGAGGATGATTGAAAATTCTGAAATAACCTCTTTGGACAGGATTTTAATGGATGGTTCCTTTGTTGCCTAGCAGTGGGCTTCACAGAGATGTTCCACGAAAGCAGTAATTTGTAGGGGCCTGAGTCATGACACTTTGATTCCATTCAGCTGTGCTCCTCCTCAAGAAGTGGTATAAGAGAGTTAGGGAAGAGAGAGGTGTTAGGAGTGATGTGAAGAAACCTTTATGGCCAACAAGCGAGTTTTATTTTTCTTTTCCTCTCTATACCATTAATTACAATATCAATTTCAGAGCCTCACAGCAGGTAACATCCTCTGAAATACTTACAATCAGCTCTTGACCTGAATGCACACACCCAGGGGTAAGAAAGTGATCTGTGCTGCTCAGTACATTCAGATAGACAGAGCCAGTGCTGGCTTTCAAGTCTTAGGCGGGGTTGAAAGGGGAGCTTCCTGATGCTAACAGTATAGGGAGGATGTGGGAACTTAGGGTGAACATAACGGTACATCTCACACAGCTCAGTCCTCACTCACCCAACCCAGCTGTGATCCTGGTGACAGTGAGTAGGAGTATTCTCTTGTCTTATTTTTATCTGGAACTTGGTAATTACTTCAGAATAAGCATCAGCACAAAAGGCTTTGCGAATCTCAGAACAAAGGAAGGGAATAAAAGGATGTAAACATAGAGACTATATATATTTTTCTCAAATACAATGTACAATATATAATTAAGGTGTGTGTGTCTGCATGCGTGTGTGTGTGTGTGTTTAATGATCTCTACTGAAGCACCAAATATCCATAATGGTTTCATTACAGAACTTGCTTCTTTATTTGTGAGTATGCATTTCCTTTTTAACTTCTAAAATCCATGTGATGTTAGAGAACAGATAAAGAGGACAATATGATTTATACAAAATGCACTTTAATATTTCTATCTGTGACCTCCAAAGCTACAAGTTCAACTAACCATGGGCTAAAAATACTTTGAAAAAATCTTTTTGTACAGAACATAGACAGACTTTTCCTTATTGCCATCAGCCTCTGAGTAACACAGTAGATTATGTACCATTTCCATTGTGTTAGTATAAAAGTATTTATATATTAATCAATATATTATAATGTAAGACTATATTTTTATTGTATTACTATAAAGGCAATCTAGAGATCACCAGGGGAAAATAAGAAGATACCGTAGGTCATGTATACTCAATATGTCACGTTCCATAAGAGGCTTGACCATCTTTGGATCTGGCTATCTTTGGGAAATTCTGGACCAAGTATGTTTTGAGTACTCAAAGATGATTGTAAAGAGGTACATATAATTCCTAACATTTATTTAAAACCCAAATGTTCTGCCTAAGTTGCTTTATCATTTATAATTGACCTAGATTTTTAAACCTACTCTATTCATTGTTTAAGGATTAAAAGAAGAAATAATGTATATTTTAGAAATTAAAAATATTCAAATAATAGATCATAGGAAATAGTCTTTTTTGTATTGTAAAGAAACACAGGCAGAAATGATAGATGTTTCTGAACCTTCTGTATCAAGTTATTCTTTGTGCTAGATGAAATGAGGACGGGGAAATGTCCCTGAGTTGTTCATCCTGGACAAAGAACCTGAAGGCACATCAGATCTAAAAATAAAAAGGTGTGCTGCTGAAATCATAGGATAATATATGCTAGCGGGACTCTTGAGGATTAAGAAAGAGTGAATCTCAAGGGAGATTTTGCTAAGAAGGAAATAGAGACACCATTTCAATTCATCTGGGAATGGGCCAAAAATGAGACAAGAAGGAAAGTGATTTCTGGGAAGTCACTGCAGAGTAACTTTACATGAGTCTCCACTGCAGAGAACCCTACCTGAGTCTCCACTGCAGAGGACCCTACCTGAGTCTCCACTGCAGAGGATCCTACCTGAGTCTCCAAAGGCAAGAACTACAGTAGATTTCACCCAAAAATTCCAAGGAACTCTTAGTGGTGGGTAGAGATACTATTATGGGGGAAGTGTTTCTATTTTTGCTGAGATTAGGTGAATTCAGATTAGTGCCTGCCAAAGGGTGAGGGACATTTTGATTAAACCACGACCTGGATTATGAACTGACAGGTATCTGAGGACCTGCTTGTGGAAGAGATGACCTTAAGCCTACAGCCTCCTGGCTGATGCTCCACATCCTAGAACGCCTCCCTCTAGCTGTCACATGACTGCACTTCTTGTTGACAATGTTTCGCGATGTGTTTCATTTCTCTTGTGTTTTGCTTTATTAATCTAAATATGTAGTTAGGAATTTTACTATTTCACAGAGTTTTTATGACAATGAAGGTTATGAAAAGCACTTAACAGGGCCTAATGTATAAGAAACTCTACCGTGGGTGTCAGCTAATTGTTAATATATAATGTCTTTCACGTTCTTGGTTGCACTTGGGTGCTTCAGTTGTACTTTCCCTCAAATAGGGCTTGTCCCACATTCAGATCTTGTTAGGGATGGGCAAGTTGGAATAAACTGTCCTGCTTTACTTGGGAGAAATTTATGTAACCAACCAAAATATTAGTTAGGATGAAATTATGCAAGACAAAATATAATTGCAATAAATAGCACATAAAAGATCTTATCCTGTATTGTCACAAGAAGAAAGATTAATGAGTGCTGAATAACAAGGCTTCGTGGGTGTTATATTAGTTGTCTAGAATCTCATGTTTAAGTAGGATCGAAAGTAAGGTCACATGTCTCCTCTAAAATTTTAAGATTTATATATGAGTTAAATAGACAACTATAGGATGAATATTACATCTTGAAAATTATCTATCCTGGAAAAATTTGCTTTGGGGGGTAATAGAGAGGAATGAGTAAGTTTGATAGAGCCACTCAGATTAGAAGGCTATGAAGGAAGAGAAAGGGAATGGTAAGATGAGGTGTTCTTAAACATAGGGATGATTTTTTTCCATTTTACATAATTAGATGCTGCTTAATCCTGCAACAGAGAGCGAGTTTAAACCTGCTTCTCTACAAAGTGGTAGAAGAAAATTCAGTTTAGTAAGAAGAGCATCTGCACCTGTGCAATTGCCTTGGCAGAGGTACAGCACTGGGTCAGGAGGATAAGCCCACTGCCATGAAGTTGCAGGCTTGAACCTGCTTCCTGTGCTTGGGCCTGGCCCTTTGAAATGGACAGAGGCAATGAACTGACTTTGGGAAGATCATTCATACACAAGATCACATGGCCTTTACAGACCAAGAGTTGGACAAGATGGGACTCTGACTAATGAAGTCTGTCCTCAGTTTTCCTCAGCCACGGCCTGCTACTGTAATCTCTACTTTAGTGCATACACATACTCTCTCTCTCTCTCTCTCTCTCTCTCTCTCTCTCTCTCTCTCACACACACACACACACACACACACACACACACCTATGTGATAGGAAGGACTAGTTGTCAACTGCTGTGCCACAAATATCCAAATAATGCCAGGTGTTCTCTTAACACAGACCCTGCAGCCCAGCCACACACTACCTTTCTTTACTTTTCTACCCCCATCCAGCTATCCCCAGAGTCTCTATTATGCTCCACTTCCATGTCAATCATTCTGTCTGTGACACCAGAAAGAAAGGGATTCCACTGGAATTCTCTTTTGAAAGAATAACCTGATTGGGGTGCTATTTGGGTGTCATGTAAATTCATTTCTTCTACGAATAATTGATAGGACTAAACTCTTGTGGTATGATCCCTGGTGCTCTCTTGAGCTCCCTGGAACTGCAGGTTTTGTGCTGTGTGCCCTATTCCCGCCAAGGCGAGGTTGTAGGCCTTCCTTGGTGCCTATACCCATAAGCTATGATAACTTGAGATCTCCTGGACCTTGAAACCAAGGGGCTATGCTACTTTTGTCATAAAGCTAGTGACTGCTACTTGTGATTTTGTTTTATGTGTGTGTATGTGTATATTTAATTAAGAGATTCGTTTAGTTGTTGCTGCTTTGAGACAGGGTCTTTAACTATAGCCAGGCTCATCTGGAAGTAGTTATAAAATCCAAGGCAGTCCTCCTGTCTCAGTCTCCTTCACTGAGGCTATTTTTTAGAGAGTGAAAAACCAACCAAACAAGGACTCCTACCAGTCTTTCCTAATGGATCTCTAATGGCAAATTACAAAAACAATAAATAGGTAGCAGAAAAAGCCCTCAGCAGGCTCTCTGCTTAGTGTTACTTAGTAATATTATCTAGTTTCCAGGACTGACTCCTGAGTGGGGGAGCGGGAGGGAAGTGTGAGGAGGGGAGAAAGTGGAAATTTTGAATGGTATTATTTATAAAGCAACAAAAATAAAATAAAAAAGAAAGCTACGGGAAGAGAAAGCTGAGAGCTAGATATGAGTTGCTTCTGAGGGTGACAGGGAGGACCCTAAATCCCATGCACCTCGGGTCTCTCCTTTGAATGTTTACCGTCACAATCAGCAATCAAGGACCTTCCCAGTCTGTCACTCTTTGATTCTGTCACTGGTCTTAAATTCCACTGCTAGTCCTGCTGCCTGACTGCTGAAGTTCATGAGAAAGAAGTTCCTGATGCGAGTAAAGTTCTGCTGGGTGGAAGCTTCACTGGCCCTTGCAATGAGGAGACGTTCTTTGTTGTACATTATGGAAATGGGGGAGGAAATTCTAACCCAGGAAGGGTTTTAATTTAGCTGATGTTTCTTCCAAAGAGCACGTTCTAGTGAAAATAATGCAATCTGTGTTGAAAATGATTAAGAGACTCAAGTAAGAGTCGCTCTGAAGAGTCACAGGCAAGAAAGAGTTATGTTTGCTTCCCTTGAACTGTGCACAGGGATAACTACAGTTGGCATTTCCCGAGTACTTGAAATAGTCTGAGAATTATACTTCCCATTCAAACAGAAAAAAATCCCTATAGGGTGTCCCATTATAAAAATCACTGTCCTTTGTCCAGAGCCTTGGAGTCTAACTGATATTCTCTGCATTCTGGTGAGAGTCTCACCTTGAAGTACACACATATTTCTCAGGCTTGCTTAATGAAAAATAGATTAAAGCTAGATGACAGTCACAGGTCTTTGACTAAATATCCCAATATTTGTATTGTCTTGCAGATGAAAGTAGCAGGCCTGTTTCTCTTCATAAATCTCTTTCTCCAAATTGTTTTTCTGGACAGAGTTCAAGTAGAACAACCAATTTATTTATGTCAGCCCTTGCTCTTTGCAATGACCTCTTATTGAGCAATCTGCTACACAAAGGAGCTGGTTAGCAAACACTGGCATCTGTGGAGACACCAGCAAAGGCCTTCTGCTTATAGACATACACACTTCTCTGCTTCTGTTCTCTGAAAATGGGGGCCCAAATGGTTCTAGATATCTGAGCTTCTTATCAATGACAAGCAAACCCGAGATCACCTCAAACATGGAGCATATGTCAACACACATGAATACCCATACACATTTGCAGCTGATCTTACTTGGTAAAATGACTTGTGGCCTCCAGGTCTGTGTCTTGTGGACGGAGATTGTTATACACGTATTTCAGGTCTTCAGTTCCACTTAGCTCAGGCAGTCCTGCGTGCAGCATCTTCATATCAACAGAACCCAAAATCAAAAAGGAAAGAATAAATGCAGACAAAAATCAAGCTTATGCATCTCACTGCATAAGCTTATGGTGATAAGACATGTGAACATTTACATTTGTTTTAATATGCCTTTCATTTTGTCTGCATGAATGGACATAATTGCATGCTTTTAGACCTCTCTTAGCTAGTGGTAGGGATAAACAACAATAACATAAAGACCCATTACAGCTTGTAAAGTATTTGCACAGTAATAATTCCATTGCATTCTCATTATAAAGCAGTGAAGAAAACATGGAGCAATCCCTTGTCAGAACTTTTGGGCCCATCATTTAAAATCTGAGCAATTTTGAGAAAGTTCCTTAGACTCTCTTAAGCCTCCATTTTCTCACATCTAAAGGAGCACAAAATTACCTGACATGTTCTTGGAGAATCTAAATCTTTCCCATCATATGGTGGTTCACAAAATGCATATAATATTTGTTTTAAGAGCACAAGGCTGTGCTGCAGAAGAATTGGGTGATATGTTCATGTCAGAGGTGCAGGACACAGTATGAAAGCCACGTCTCTGATTCTACATCTCACTCTCTACGAACACAATTTTTTTTCTGCAGAAGTGGCAAGTATATTCATTAAATATTATTAAATCAAATAAATAACTAGGGATAAATTTGTGAGTTTTTCTCATCTTTAAGAAGATATTTTGTTTACAGTGCACTAAAATTTGAGGGATTTTATTCTTTTTACTTGTAGGCAAATTTTTGAGGAAAACATTTTTGCATTATTATTTCTTTCCAAGAAGTAGAAGAAGAAAAGGAGGAAGAGGGTAGAGGAGAGGGAGGAGGAGAGGGGAGAGATATTATCAATACTTCTATGACTAATATGATAAATGTTCTGCTCTAGAATAAAGACACTCATGCAATGAGATGTTAATCCTAGCAATAGCAGATGAGATGTGTGTACTGTGGTGAAGGACGGATGAAGTAATAGATGATTCCTATGGGAAACAAGTGATTTTACAACTATTCTTGCCACTGTCCAGTAAGGCTGAGAGGCACTTGCACAGAAGAGACCATGATGCTCTCCATGTACTCACAGGGAGATCCCAGCAACACTTCTGGAACACAGACTAGCATGTGTCTCAATGTCAAGAGGCAGCTACGGAAAGAGAGAAGGTAGGGAATTTCAGCAGTACTAAAGCTCAGAACATGTGCTCCAACATCAAGGACTGCTAGTTGGCATGTACAAGGCATGGCATGGTAAAGAGAGTTCTTTGGTTAAACTTAAAGATGAGTTACAAGGGGCCAAAGAAGAGGAGACATTATTGGGTTTAAATATACATAGGTGAGGCTGGAGAGACTGATCCACAATTAAGAGCTTGTGCTGTTCTTGCAAAGAACCCGAAGTCACTTGCTAATAGTAACACAAACTCCTGTTACTATAGCTTCAGGAGATCAATGCCTCTGGCCTCTGAGAGTTATATGCCCCTCACACATTTAAAAGTAAAAAAAAAACTTAATATATATGGAAACCATATATAGATACATATATGTATACACACACACACATATATATATATATATGAATACACACACATATAAATATATACACATACATGGAATATATGGACAAATTAGAAATGATTGGATACATTGAGAGATTAAACAGTTCAAAGTCACAGCTGCGGATGCGGCCTGAGAAGTCATTAGCACACAGATAATGACTGAAACCAAGAAACACCATAATTCTAGAGAGGAGTCACTTGCCTGTCTTCGTGGGTAATCCTAGGCATCACAAAGCAACCAGGCCTAAACATGAATAATTCTGGGCCAGTGAGATGATTCAACTGGTCAAGGTGCTTGCTGCCAGGCATGACCACAAGAGTTCAATACTTGGAACCATGTACAGAAAAAAAGAGGAAATTCTCTTTACCCTGTCTCTTCTCCTCTTTCCCATCTCTTATCTCCACTTACAGTGGTGCCCAACCAGCAAGAAATCCACATTCCATTCCCTCTTTTGTCTGATTATCAACAGTTACTTAGTTCCATTAGAAGCATTCAACAGCTTGCCACATTCCTTCTGCAGCTTTCCCTGATGCCATTATCACAGTATTTCATTTCGTTACAATGTCTAAATGTTTTCAGTAACTTTTTCCTATACCTGATGGTGTAGAAGCTACTCTCATAACTTCTGAGTTGTCAGCCCCAAATCCAAGCAAGATGATGGTACTCTTCATTACAGACACTTGTTCATTTCTCATCTGTCTATGCACTTAAAAATGGCATCATCAGTTTGACCATTATGCTTTCAATATGTAAAACTTGGCATTTCTTTCTTATCATCCATAGAAGTCTCTATCTGTATCACAGACTAGTCAATGATGGGCAGCATCCATTTCCAAAGTACTACACTTTAGTTTCTCTCTCTCTCTCTCTCTCTCTCTCTCTCTCTCTCTCTCTCTCTCTCTCTCTCACACACACACACACACACACACACACACACACACATATATGAATGTATAATTATCCTTTCTCTTGGCTAAGAATGTCTTTCCTTTTCCTTTCTTATCTACTGGAACCTTTGTCTTGCTTTGACCTCTTTGTTGGAGAAGTGAGCCACTTGTTCACCCCGGCCACCCAGAACCAAAATAACCACACAGAAACTCTATTAATTAAAACACCACTTGGCCAATTAGCTATAGCTTCTTATTGACTAACTCTTATATCTTAATTTAACCCATTTCTATTAATCTACACATCGCCACGTGTCAGTGGTTTACCAGCAAAGATTAGGTGTGTCTGACTCTGGCGCCTCCATGGCGTCTCTCCGACTCTGCCCTATTTTTCCCCAGCATTTAGTTCAGTCCTCCCCACCTACCTAAGTTTTGCCCTATCAACAGGCCAAGACAGTTTCTTTATTCATTAATGGTAATCACAGGACACAGAGGGGACTCCCACATCACCTCTTGATGTGGGATGTCCTTCTATGTATGTGTTGCTTTTATTGGTTGATAAATAAAGCTGCTTTGGCCTATGGCAGTACAAAATATAGCCAGGCTGGAAGATATATATATATATATATATATATATATATATATATATATATATATATATAGAGAGAGAGAGAGAGAGAGAGAGAGAGAGAGAGAAAGAGAGAGAGTAGGCAGAAACAAGGAGACACCATGTAGCTTTTGAAGTAGAAAGATGATGGAACGCCAGAAACTTACTGGTAGGCCACAGTCTCATGGTGATATACAGATTAATAGAAACGGGTTAATTTAAAATGTAAGAGCTAACTAGAAATATGCATGAGTCATCAGTCAAGCAGTGTTGTAATTAATATGTTTTCTGTGTGATTATTTGGGTCTGAGTGGCTGGGAACAAAAGAGCTGTCTCTGCTTACAACCTCTTTTATAGTACTGTCTTCCAGTTCTGATTGCGTTTTGTTCATGTCAGATTGGAAGTTCTTTGAGAAGGGAAAGTGGACCTTTACTCGGTGTTGAGATTGCTTTTGTTGTTTAGCATGGCGTTTTATACGTAGTTGGTATCTAATGAATATCTGATGGATCATGACTACATGGATGGGTGAATAAATGATTAGAAAAAACACTGAGTGTTATTAGGCTTTAAAACTCCACTACTTACAAATTTAATATTGACTACTAAATACAAAAATCTGCCCCAGAGAAACATTTCCCATGGCAAGTAGAATCTAGATTAGCTTTTAATCCTATCGCCAGTACTGGGAATTCCAGAGACATCTGTGAACTAACTGAGGAAGATTCTCTTTTTAACTATTGCAGGATCATCCACTTGCTATGAACAGACTTCTGTGCAGTCTGAATTTCATTCTCGTTCATCTGAATTCACAATAGCTTGGTCAGGACTCCGTCAAATACTTTCTATGGGGATATATTGTATACTTAGTCTCTCCTCTGCCCATAATCTGCCTGTCTGTCTATTCATCTCTGTCTAATCTATCATCTATATATACAAGCTGACACATTAAATTCTGACAAAACAGATGAATCCAACTCTCCATCATGTGATTGACTGATGGTAACAAGTTCCAAATCCACTCTTTGTTTGTCTTATTCCTTGGAGAGGGTCTTTGAGTATGGTAATACCAGAGAATATGGAGGGCTCCATAGCTGGTCCTACTGAACTATGTCTGTTCACAGGTTTTGTCTGGAGTGCACAGGTGATGTGGATATCTGTGGCAGTGGGGAAAGGAGAGGACAGCTGTAACAGGTAGGTATGAACAGACACAAACACTGGATGGATTAGCCATTCGTCTGTAAGGCCAGCACTTTTGTTTCTATTCTGCTAAGTCCACTCTATTTTGGTAACTTCTCTCAGGGAAGCAGTGCTCTTTCCTTACCTTCTAGAAAGATTTCCACCGAGAAATATCTGATATAATAATGGGAGTGATAAACATTTGAAACTGGTTGAATGGTCCCGGTGTTCTTTGAGAGTCTTCCATAATAGTTGATATTGATTTTCTTTAATGGGAGAAAAGCTGACGAAATACAGGCTTTTATGCTAGTGAACTCAGCCAGCAACACACTTGGGTCTCCTACAGATGTTGCTTTTAAGTGAGATGGGAATTACATAGATTAAATTTTCCTTGCTTTCCTCATGAGGAAACAAAAGCACTGCAGATATCTGGCAACAAGATGCTTTCTGCTGAGGATGGGTCATTAACTCCACATTGAACCCACTGAACGCCCATGCCTCGTGATCCTGGGTATCGATCATTCACAGAACCCAGCCTCGATGACCTGTGCCAAGCATTTCTCAACTTTTAACTGGGTCATGATGTAGTGCACTGAGCCGTGCTTCAAGATGTCAACATAAGAGTCAGAACGGAGGAAGAAAGCCATATTAAACGTGTATGTAGAAAGCAAGTTTTCACAAACTTAAACTTTGTTTTAATTTTTAAAAGAAGCTTTAGTTAGAGAGTGTGTGGTCCTGACATAGTCACTGAAGACTTTATCTAAAGAGTCCTGTATGATACACACTGGAGTAAAGCAGGGGAACTGGGAAGTATACGACCAGAAACTGAAATAACTACAGTTGTGTGTGGATTTATCTGTGGGATTAAGTAGTCTGCGTTGCCTCTGATTCTTATTTCTGTTTCTGTAAGAGTCTAAATTTAAGATTATTACTTAGCATGCGTGAGCGGCCTCCACTGCTAATGTATCACCCTTATCCTAAAAGTCAAGATAGATTCAACTAAATCTCAGGCAGGTGTGCCTCATTATTTATGTGAGAAATTATTTCAAAACAGAATTAAAGCACTATATATTGAATTTAAAAATGTAGTGTGTGTGTGTGTATGTGTCTATGTATGAGACACATTTGTGGGTTGGTACCCACTGAGGCCAGAAGAGGGCATTAGATTCCTCAGATCTGGATTTATAGATCTTGGTAAGTTGCTGTTGGATGCAGGTGCTGGGAATTGAACTCCTTTGCAAGCACTCTTAACTACTGAGCTATCTCTCCAGCCCCTTTATTTCCCTTGAATAAAATATATTACAACACTTTTGCTTTTGTGGTAAGAGACAAGATAGCCTTGGAGCTGTAATTTTTCTGCCTCAGCCTCCTAACTGTTAGAATTATAGGCACAAACCACCATGCCTGGCCTAACATTTAAGTTATTTAATGATTAATTACCATGATGAATATTTTTAAAGGAATGCAGAAAGTTTATTTAAACAAAAGAAAAAGTCTCAACAAGATGTTCCTCTTCACTGAGATGATCTGCAATCATATTAGCCTATCACACTTAACTGTCATCCAGCATAATTTAATGTTACTGGAGAAACAGATCCATAAAACTCCACTTATGGGCTTTTGCTCTGGACATCTGTGTCTAGTTAAGGCACTCACTGAAAATGGAAGTACTCTTTTTCTGTAGTTTCCATAGCATCATTATCACTTACAAACACTGAGCACCTGTTACTTATATATGCACATTTTATCATTGCTATTCAACTGAAAGATTTAAGACTTTGGGTTTTATATGTTAGCTTATCATTTACAGTCAGTCTCCGACACATAGTGAGTCCTTGCGAGCTCATGGATTCATGATTAAGATCTTTGGAAAATCCAACTAGATTATGCCTGAGGTTAATAGGACATTAGAATTTATAGTGCCTGGATATTTATTATATAAATAAAGCCAGTTTTGAGGATTTAGTGTTCAAAAAGCTTTCTCTGTATCATGGAATCAGCTACAAAAGCAGTAGAGTCTAACATAATTTGGAGCTAGAATACAGATCAACAAATAAGAATCACTGGTTATAGTTGGAAAGTTAACTTGGAGATACTGAGGCCTGGCATTCAATTCCCAGTATATGAAAAACAAAAAGACAAACAAACAAACAAACAAACAAAAAAACAAAACTGAAGGATGCATTAAAAAATTTGAATTGTGGAGAAGTAACTAGTGAAGTTGAGAAACTGAATCTTCAGCTTTAATCAATACTAATACAAATATAAATTCTATACATGCATGTATAATCCTGTATTGAACAGTACCCTTTTAATTAATAGACTGATTGAACTTTGAGTCAGGGTTTCATCCAGTCCAGACTATCCTCGAACTTGCTTTGTGACTGAAGATGACCTTGAACATCTGGTCTCCCTGCCCCTTTCTCTCTGGTTCTGGGTTCTGGGATTACAAATGTGTCCCCTCACACCCAACTGTCTGCAGTGCTAAGTTGTCACTTTACTTACTGAAATATATCCCTAGCCTGACAGTACTTAAATTAAATTAACAATGATCTCATATTATCATATTAATTAACTGAACTCTACTATATGGCAGACACTATCATTAGTTCTTTATGGCAATTATCAGCTAGAGTTATAAAAATTAATCTATTAATATCTTAGAATAATGTCTGGTCCATATGATGCATTCATTACTAGGTCGTGTATCCATTAATTCCATGAGAGCTATTATCCTCATTTAAGAAGGAAACCATATTTAGGGTTAAGTATAAGTACATCCAAAGAATATAACCATTAAAGCGCCAACATGGCATTCAAAATTACTAAACACTAATTTTGTCTCCTTAATAACTATTAACAGAATTTAAAATTCCAAGCCTGTTGTGTTTGATTGACTCCAAATCACACATTGATGGACACTCAAAGAAGTCACCACATCATTCTCCAAAAGATATTTCTATTGGGTTCTTCTTCCCTTTTACTATGTGGCTATTCCTCATCCCTTTGCAGTGGGCTCTCGAATGAAACATGGAGTACTCTGTGACCCAGAGAAGATAGGATCACAGCTCAGTAGACCTGACATATGCCACTAAATGCATCAGCCTACAGTCCAATCACTAATTAATCAGTCACACTTTTAGACTTATTTTGCTTTGAATTAAATGCATATGTATGTATCTGTATGTAGTTAGGTGCTTATTGGCATGCAGGTGCTTGTTGCCTGTAGAAGAGTGCATCAGATCCCTGGAGCTGGAGGTACAGACATTTGGAAGCCACCAGATGAGTGTGCTAAGAACTGAACTCAGGTCCCATGCAAAAGAAATTTGTGCTTTTAAAGTGCTGTGACATCTCTCCAACCCTAGAGTTTGTCTTCTTGACTCTTCATTTCTTAAACTGAATAGTGGTCAAGTGTTCAAAGGCAGGTAGATATCGAGACAAGGGAGCCAGGATGAGTCTGCCTCATCTTCCTCATGAAGTTGACATCATATGTTAATCACATATTTTTGTGGCAGTTTTTTTTTGAAAGAGGACAATGCAATCAAAGATGTTATTTAAGAATTACTTTCCTTGAACCTCAGTCAACCCTACACAGGAATTCCCCTGAATGCAACCTATGACGGCAGCGTCGGAGATGACAACGCTGAACTAACATTAAATTGTCAAGAAACATGTTCTGTTGCTCACTCCTTTCTGTTTTAAAAGCTCTTTGGGGGAAGTCCAGGCCATTAGGAGAAATGGATCACTGGAGGAGACAGGAATGAAGCTCGGGACTGTTGTTGTTTCTCCAAGGGACTTACCATTTCCAGAAGGTTCAGGATCAGTTGGCTGTGTTTCCTGACAATGTTATAAGCTCTGCAGCAAAGCTCCACAAAGTCTTGAAAATGCTGTGTATTTTTCCCACCCTCGGTAATAAAGTACTCCATCTCTGAAGTAAAAATGAAAGGGGCTCGGTCCCTATAAATAAAAAACAATAGCGGTCACGAGGAGAAAATGTGGCTTTTAGGGCTATCTAAGGAAGTTACCACAATGTATTTCTCATTTTTTTTTCCTAGTCCTGTGTGGGTCATTGTGGATCAGTGGAAAAACTTAGTAATCGAGAGCTTTGGTTAACTGGGCTGCAATGAGAAGAAAGGATTAGGAGCACTACTATGTCCATCTATGCTGTCTCAAATTAATTCTCAGCTACTGGACAGAATGTATCTACTGAGCGAAGATTGGCTCTGATGAACAATACAAGTGAGAGCTGTTCAAAGTTGTTACTGAGAGCATATTTACTGATGCATTTCGAGATGATAAAACAGAACTTAAGTTCGACAGGACAGTGCCTGAAAAGCCATTTTCCTTTCCTTGGAAGGCAGACTCCTTAGGATGAGAGTTTGGATAAAAGTCAAGATATTGTAATAACAAATTCTTTCAAAAGATAATTTATGAAGCAACAAGAACAACAGATGTAACCAATTTACTGTCATATGCTTAGCAAACACAAAGTTTTTTTTAAAGATAGCCATAATTCACTTCACACATGACTCAGTAAAAATATTGAGCACACAAGCACATTGCAGACCATGTTTGCACATAAGTCATACTGCCCCCTGTAGTCCCACGGATGGAAAAGCAAGTCACATTTCCTAAATTATGATCTGAGACATGATAATTCTGAGATGAAGTGTTAACGTCTATAAGAGAAGCAGGTAGGGAGAGGGGCAGAGGTATCTTTATCTGATGAGGTCGCAGCAGTTAGATCAATGAGGAGGATTTTACACCAGCTAATCTTACAGTCTTCAACAGCAACTAGATGGGGACATAGTTGTGGGGAAAGTAGAATAAAATGTGTTTTAAATGTGAAAGTCCGGGTTCAAGTAAGGCTGCACCAAATTACAACTGAAGAAACTGAGAGGGTGTTCAGAGTCACCTTAGAACAGAACAGTGTCCTGTGCTGATACAGGCTTCGCTGTTTTAATGAAAATGTAGTCGAACTGGAAACCCCACCAATATGACTTAAGTAGACCATTCTGAAGTATGAGAACTCAAATGAAAAATTTTGCAAGCACATCTGAGACAGTGAACTCTGGCTCCAGACAAAGCATTTTCTAAAACAGTGTTTAACTGTGGTTGTTCTAAAATGTAACTTTAAAGCCTGGTGCTGTGGTTCATACCTGTGAATCCCAGTGCTCCAGAGGCTAAGACAGACTATGAGTTTGAGGGCAGCCTAGGCTACACATTTAGTTCCTGGCTAGCCTGGTCTCAGAGGTGAGATCCTGTCTCAAAATAGAACAATAAAGTTTGTATTTTATAATACATGCTGACCTTCAAGAGAGGTCAGAATAACAAAAACTGTCACTCCACTTGCTTTGCCTTTCTTCAACCAATAACTTATTCAATAAAACGTATTCAACACCCACACTGAGCAAAACCTCTCAAGTCTCTATTCTAACTTCTTAAACTATGATCAGTAAATTTTGCTAGAATGAGTGGGAAGACTTTATGGGAGGTACTTTATGGGTCCAAACTTCAGCAAAGTTGGGAGAAGAGATGATGGAAACACAAGATAAAAGCACAGGTTTTAATCTTGAACTTACTGTGACTTCATTTTCTCGAGTTTAAATTGGATACCGAACATTCAGCTGTTAGACTTTCTAAGAGGCCCAACGTGGAAACATTTATGTGCCTGGTTCATGGAGAGTGCTGTGCACTTGGGAGTTGCTGTGGCTGGAGGAGGCTCCATGCACAGAGTCCAGGCTGCGGGTCCCAGGACCCACATCTCAAGTCTGGGTTTTGAACATCACTGTTCTTGCCTTTAATGAGAGACTTACTGTCTCCATTCCTGGATCTCTTTCTTTACCAACTGGGATGGGAACACTTGATTATTGACATTACTGAGAGGATCACATAGCTTAAATGACAGAAAAGCACTTACTGCCACATAGAAAGCTCTCAGTACACTTTAGATATCACCGCTGTATATTATTTTAAGTCTTCAAACAGCTAAGAGTGTTTGCAGAGTGGAATCCTGTCACAGCTAAGCCTCCCTCTGTCTTCACACTCAAAAATGCCAACACCTCCCACTTTTTAGTTTAGGATTTAATTTAATCACCATAAACTGCTTGACTACGTGGGTCCTTACATCGATCTTTTCTTTTGTTAGACATTTGACAGATCGTAAACATTCATAGTTTTCACTCTTGCTAATTGTGGTGCTTTGAAGACTGACGTGCCTCTTAGATTCATGATTGACATATGCACTCCCCAGTTGGTGGTGCTGTTTGGGGATGCTATGAGACCTTTAGGAAGTAGAGTCCTGCTGGAGAGAATACGTGCCAGGGGTGGACTTTGAGATATTATAGCCTTGCCCCACTTTTTACTCTTTTTCTGCTTTGTATTGATATATAAAAATATGGCCAGCCAGCTTCCTGCTCTGCCAGCATGCCCTGCCTTTCCCATTACAAGAGATTCCTACTAGAACCATGAGTTGATTTTGGCACTAGCATTTCCTCACAGCAAGAGAAAAGTGCCTTATGCCCCGGTGTTTCAGTAGTTTTAAGAATATTGTCTTAGGGTTTACTATTGCTGTGAGGAGATACCATGACCATGTCAACTCTTAAAAAGAAAATATTTAATTGAGGGGACTCTCTTACAGTTCAGTCTATCATGGCAGGGAGCATGGCGCTGGAGAAATAGCCAAGTGTCCTACACCTTGTAGGAAACAGGAAGTTTACTGACACACTGGCCAGCATCATGGAGTGTATTAAAGCTGAAAGCCTGTTCCTACAGTGACACACTTCCTCCAACAAGGCCATACCCACTCCAAGAAAGCCACACCTCCTAATAATGCCAGTCCCTATGGGAGTGGGGACCAATTACATTCAAACTACCACAAATATCCTAGGCTTCTTTAATCAGAAACAAATCTACAAAATAGTTTTTGCTCTTTTCTGTCTTATACTGTGAAGTGAGATTTTAAAGTAGTTTTAGGAAAGTCTAATATCTTACAAATTCCTGAACATTTCTAGTGTGCCAGATGTACTTTTCTCTTTTAAAGCTGATAAAATTACAGCTGGTCAAAATGATCTCTCTTGGAAACTTGTCATGGCTCTGTCTCCATGAAATGACATCCCTTTCTTCCCCAGCAAGGCAACTGCCACGGTAAATCAGGTGCAGAAAACCCACACAGAATTTCAAGTACCTGAGAGAAACATCCAGATTAGAGAAAAATGTAAACTAAGACTAATATTGAAGAAACATATTTCACTGTGTAAATATCACAGTTGAAATGTTTAGGGAGCCCAACAAAATGAAAGCCTCCGTAGTTATATTTTTTTGCTTGCTTTCAATAAACTTTATAAGAATTATAGGAGAACTCTTCTGCAAATGAAAGGAAGTATTAGCTACAACAAGGGCTCCGTCTGGTCCCTGGGTGATGCACAAGTTTCTGCTGTGCTGTGCTTTGTGAACTGTCTCAAAGGTGAACCTAATCCTAGATCACAGACATAGTGACTTAAGGCCTCTCTCTGAAGTTTTGTGTTATTGGAAACCCAGGGCATAAATTGGTATCCAGGTTTGTTGCTATACCAGCATGTCCGAGCCAGATCTGCTTTTGTTTCTGTCCTCCTACCCTTTCGACTGTATTTGTTTCCCACACCTTCCTTCTCCTTCTCTCTCTCTCTCTCTCTCTCTCTCTGTGTGTGTGTGTGTTCTCATCCTCCTCTTCTCCCTCCCTCTTACTCTCCCTTTTCTTGTGCTGATTCAGTGATAAATATTAAGATAATTCCCTTGCTGTGATAAATATTAAGATAATTCCCAGGCTGGCAACATGGCTTAGTGGATAAAGGCACTTCCTACCAAACCTGGAGATCTGCATTAGATCCCCGATAACCACATGATGGAAGGAGAGAACCCACTTCCACAACTTGTCCTCTGAGTTATGCATGTGTACGCAGGCACACGCATACTCACACACATTCATACAACATAAATAAAATAATACATTAATGATTTTAAAAGAAATATTCCTCAATATAACCTATTTCTTGCTGAAAGTCTTATGATTTAAAATAAATCAAAGTGAAATGTATGATTCTCAGGAGAGAATGAAGCACTCCTCCTTCCTTTAATGGCCTTTACACCTGAAACAATATATCTATGGTGTACTGGTACATATGGAAAATAAAATAAAAGTAGCCACATAATGAATAGTTTGTGATAATTTAACATTTATGCAGAGTAAGCTCATTATGATTCTGTCATTCTGCTTCCAAAATTAACTTTGGTATAAACATAGGAATCCAAAACTATGTATAAACATAGTTTCTCCAAAACTAGCATTCTGCAAAATCGCTGAGAATATTTTCTAGATATCCAGCAGATGTAAAGAGTGGCTTGGTGATCTAAAAATGTTGATATTCTTGGAAATGTAAGAATATATTATAAGCACGTAGTGATTATTAAGGAGATAAATTTATTCATCACAAGAAATGATAGGTTATTCATATTTGACATTTACTATTACTTTTGTGTCAGATCCCCATGTAACCATACAATGCACATAAATCTGTGTAAAGTCATCAGTATACTAAGATCACTATTATGAGGGTTTACCAGTGGTTGATCCATTAAGGACTCAGATATTTAGGATCTGTTGCTGCCCATTAGGTGTCTTGAACCTAGAGGGCTGGACTCTCTCTGGAGCACTACAGTAAACCACCAGTAGGCATTTGTTAGACTCTGTAATAGAATGTGCAAAAACTCTAGGTAAGATTAAGGAGCTTTAAAAATCATTGTGTTAGGGTTCGGGGATATAGATCAGCTGAAAGACTATTTGCCTGTTATACACTCCGCCTTGAATTCTACTCCCAGTACTTCATAAATGTGGGCGTGGTGGAGCACACCTGTAGTCCCAGAACTGGAGAGGTGGAGTTGGGAGGATCAGGAATCTAAGATCATCTTGGTTACATAGTAAGTTGCAACAAGACTGGTAAACATGAGGTGTGTCTTATTCCTTCTCCCCACAAAATAACACTGCTATATAGACAATTTAACTGTACCAAGTAACAACAACAATGTTATGAAAATATTGCTCTATCTGCAATATGAAGAGATAAGAAGGGTGCATTTGAAAAGAGAGATCAGATGAGCTTTTGTAGATAGTTTTGATCTCATATGAAAATAGTTTATATTAGAATGAGGTTTGTGGTGTACAGATGCAGAGAAGTGGGAAGACATAAAAACATGTTCCAAAAGAATAAATGAGATGATGTGATGGCTTGGGACAGGAGGAAACAGTGATGTCAAGTAGGTTCTCCTCCTTGTGTAGCAGGAAGGCTGAAGAGCATCATTCAGAGTGATGGACATTTGTATCCATGTGAGACTTACCAAAGCAGATGACCAAGATTACAACACACGTTTCAGGATATGAGAGAAAAGATCTAGGCTGGGGGCAAATTCCTGGGAGTCCAACAACCATCTTTCTTTATGCTACCCAATTATCTCATTAGAGTTCCTGACAATGACAGACACAGCATCCAGTGATGTCAGGAGTCAAGGAATAACAGCTTTACAACTTTCCTGAGTCTCTTGCCTCATAAATTTCAGATATGGACCCAAAGAAGTCGGTGATATGGAACTGTCAGTGGATTCAGACAACAGAAAAAAAAAACATCAAAATCAGGAAAACCTGTTCTCTCCAGCCAAAGAACCAAAGAGGAAAGCATAATACAATAGAATATTTTAAAACAAAGTCAACCTTCTCCAGCCAAATATTTTTAGAGGAAATAGGGATTTCAATTCTACCTGCACACAAAGATGTCACATCTTACCAGGCTGCAAGGTGGCACCCTTACCTCACAGCAGAGTGCTATCTTTGGGCACTATTGGAAGGCTACACATGTTGGTCAGTGAAATAGAGTATACAACACTGAAATAGATTTCCCAAATATGACAAACTGTTTATTGATGATATAGTGAACACAGTTCAAAGGACAACAGGTGGCCTTTGGACACAATTGGGATCCAGAGACACACATATACCTTGATCTAAACTTCTGATCTTAAAGAACAGCAAACTAAAAATTAATATAAAATACAACATGGTAAAACTGTCATAAAAATAAGAGAGAGGTTTTGGGATTAAGGGCCAGACACATCCTTTCTGTAATTAGGTATGTTTGTAACATTTGTAAAAAGCAGTGTCAATGAGCAGAGAAAAATGTAGAGCTCAATAAAAATCAATAAAAAAAGAATAAAAAAAGCAGTGTCAAAAGGTTGCAAAGACAACCTAAAATCTGGAAAATGGTTCTTGAAAATGATAAAGAAAACATAATTAGCATGAAGAATATAAAAATATTCTCAAATTTTAATAGTTAAAAAATTAAATGCTATAATTAGAAAATACACAAAAAAATATAAAGAGACATTCTATACCCAAGGATATGAAGACAATCAATAAATACCTGAAAAGATATTCAGCATTGCTTCCCATCATGCAAACTAAACCTACAATGAGATGACAGAAGACCCCTAGCAGTATGAGTGAAGAAAGTGACAAGGATGTGGAGAAACTGGATTGCTCAGCCTTGCTGGTAGAAAGTGTGTCCCATGTCTCATTATGGTACATTATTTTTCTTTCTGAAAAACTATTTGTCATCAGTTTATTGAAATCAACAACAATATACAAACACCCTAAAATCTCAAAATTTACAACCCTGAGCATTTATCTCAAAGAAATGCAGACCTAAAATCATGAACTCCACACTTGAGTTGTTCACTGAAGATTTAGTCCTACGAATTGGAGACCTTAGGGATCCAGATGTCCTTCAGCAGATGAATGGTTCCACAGACTGCACTACACTCAGATTGTAGAATGCTATTTGTCAATCAAAAACACAGCTTTAAAAACACAACAGCTTGCATTGATTCTCCAGATAATTATATTACAGTAAAAATAAAACCAAAATCCTCAAATAGTACATTCAAGATTATTCCACTTATATAATATTCTTGACATCACAAAACTGTAGAAAGGGACAATAGATGGAAAATTGTCAAGGGATAAGGATAAAGTAGAATTGGGAGTGGGAGGTAGCCAGGTGCATCCGTGCAAGGGCTCCATAAGGGATGTGATGGGCAGAATCATTTTTGTATCTTGACTTTGTCAGTTTTGATACCTTATTGTGATAAATTATAATTCTACAAGGTCCTACCATCGGTAAAGAAAAACTGATAATATAATATACAAGACCTTTTTGTCTTGCTTATTATAATTGCATATGAATATACAACTATTTCAAGAGATGTTATTAACATTTCAATTGTATTATCTGGATGTAAATGATAACAGTTTCCTGGAAAATGTAGAGAAACAAGAGAAGAGGGCATCTTGGAGAAGCAAACATTTGCTGGCTGATGTGGGATGCCCTTCTATGTGGTGTGAATATGTCTTATTACCATTGGTTAATAAAGAAGCTGATTTGGACAATGGCCAGGCAGAATAAAGCAAGGTGGGAAATCCAAGCAGAGGGACAGCAGGAAAGAAGGCAGAGTCAGAAAGATGCCAGCAGTCACTGAGGAAGCAAGATGTGAGGTAACAAGCCACGAGCCTTGTAGTAAAATTTAGAATTATAAAAAAAATGGGTTAATTTAAGTTGTAAGAGCTAGTTAATAGTAAGCCTGAGCCATCAGCCAAACTTATATAATTAATATAATCCTCTGAGTGTTTATTAGGGAACTGGTGGGTGGGAAAGAAACCTCCATTTATAGATGCCTTAGAAGAAAAAAGCCATTCAGGATAGACACTGAGAATGTATTGCAGAAGGCAGCAAAGGAAGGTTTTCTAAGATGGAGATGCCTTGAATAAGGCAGTGGAAGAGCTGATACAGTGGAGACCTTCTGGTAAATAAAGAAAAAGAAAAATGAGTAGTGCTGAAGTCAGTACAGGTTTTATTAAATAATAAAGAATAAACCCCAATTGTTAAATTTACAAAATGAATATGTATTGGAAACTTTTCCAGGAGTGAAGTTGAGCAGAGCGGCATGAAGACTTGTGGTTCTGGGGCAAAGTTGTTTGAACTTTCCAGACTCAGTTTATCTGAAAAGATTGCTGAGACTCTAATGGTCATCAAAAGAGTAGAGGAAATAGCTCTGAAACATTGATTTAGGAAGGCAAAGGTTTCAGTGCTGATGTAAGTAAGTGTGGGAAGTTTACATTCCCTGGTAAAGCAGACGGTGTTGGGATGGCTTTTTCTCAGTAAAGAATGGGCTGTTTGGTCTTCTAATGAGAACACTGGCGGTGTGAGCACAAAATGTGTTGTAGAGTAGAAAAGCCAGGCAGTCTCTGGAATGCAGTACCACTGATAGACAAGAGGAGGCAGTGTGCTGGCTGTGTAGTTTGCTCCATTCTAGCAGTGCAGGGCTACTGAGTTCTGAGGTGCTTCACCTCTGCCTCCACATGGCTACTCACAAGACAAATAGGCCTTTTTCCTTTCCTTCTACATCCTACCTCTTGTGTGCATATGTTATATATATAAATATCCACTATCCTCTGTGTGTGTGTGTGTGTGTGTGTGTGTGCGTGCGCACGAGTGTGCATGTATAGACTAGAAAAGGATGTTGGGTATTCTACTTTATGTTCTCTATCTTATTCTCTTGACAGAGTGTCTCTCATTGAAAATAAAAGTAGCAGGCAGCCAGTAATGGCCAGAGATTCCTACCAGTGTCCTTCACAGTGCTGGGATTACACCCACACACATGACCATGCTTAGATTTTTTATTTGAGTCCTAGGGATTTTATCTCAGGCAGTTCTTCATGCTTACACAGTGAGCTTTCTTACTCAAATAGCCATGTCCAAAATTCACTATCTATCAATCATCTATCTATCTATCTATCTATCTATCTATCTATCTATCTATCTATCTATCATCGATCTATCTATCATCTATCTATCTATCTATCTATCTATCTATCTATCTATCTATCTATCTATCTATCTATCTATCTCTGTGTGTGCATGCACAAGCTCTCATAGGAGTGTGTGTCCATCCCAGGGATCAAGCTCAGGTTATCAGCCTTGGTGGTAAACTGTCTTTACCTAACTGAGCTGTATCTGCAGACCACTGATCTTTATAACAAAATTAGTCAGCAGTTCTGTAGCTTTATAAGCTATGACCATTGAGAACAATTGGTAACAAATATGTTGGATCTCTGCCTTCTTTTCTCCAAGTGTCTTACCAGATGCTATTAAGATGTCATGTTTCAATGACGTGTTTGTGCCTTGAACTGAAATATAGATTCAGCCATAAGGTGTACCTGGTTTAAAAAGCTTCTCTTTTAAAGAATACAAACATGAATTATTTAAGACACAATAATTCCGGAAACATCTTTCTCAAATGTGAGTCATATAGTCTAGATAATATCACAGGCTTCATCTCAATAGACTGGGGTGGTCTATGGTCATACTAAAATCTGTAGAATGGACATGAGTAAGCTCTAAATTGTAAGTCACTCATCCTAGAATTTGTTATTTACACCTGTTTAATATTTTTATGGTAAAAGTAAAAAACAGTGTAGAGATCTGCTTGCTAAGCATTAAAAAAAAGAATATGCCCATATCAAAGCGAGCAACCCTGGTTACTTCCAGACTTAGCCTTAGGTTTGGCATTCTTCACTGTTTTAACATCTTATAAGGCATATTATTGTATGTTTTAAATGTATGAATTATATACATATCCAAACTGTAAATATGGGATAAGTGTAACATAGGGCACTAACTAAAGAAGCTGACAGCTGTCCCAAGGCAGGGGAGGACAAGCTGGGTTGGGGTTGGGGGAAACATCCAGGGGTGGTGATACAGCTGACTGCACCCTTGCACACATTATAACAACCAGGACTATTCTCTGCCTTCACTTGCAAAAACACAGAAAATAACAGCATTTCTGCCTCGATTCTGGAAGCTATCACATGTCAAGCATGCATGCGGCTTTCAAGTTATTTTTGACTATACTCACAGAATATGAGCTCACACTCCATGATGCAGCTCCCAATACAGAACACATGCTTTGTGCCTGTATCAAAGCCACAGCAATCCGGGGAGAGAACTACAGGCTTCAATACCAGTGATGGAGGTAGGGGATGCAGAGTAGAAAGGAAACACCAGGCCCTGACATGGACTTAGGACCATAAAATGTGTCTGCTGGAATCTATGAGCACCACAGTATCACTTCCTTTAGTGGGGAGACTGGTAGGGGTCAGTACACGGAAGCACAGAGACTTTAGTCTCAGAATTGAAGGATTTGAGAGTCTGAATGAAGTACCTGGTACATGAACTGAAGTTCAGAACTCGGTAATGAGACACACTTCAACACTATTATCAAGATTATCTTTATTACAATCGCTGAGAGCATGAAATTGAAATGTTTAGGTTGTGAAGTAACACGCAACATCACTAAGATGTGCTGTTTTCAAGACGTCTGTAAGCTATACACTCCCCTAATCACAAATGGCATTGTTAGCACAGGCACAAATGGCTGAGGTGCACTGGGGATGCTTAAGCTTACCTTTTCCTTGATATCACAAACGACCTACATTCCAGAAAACACATTTTGCTGCCCAGCAGTAAGGACACAAGTCTCTTATCTAATATCCATGAGTTAATTGGGAAGGCAAATCTGGAGTCTCCATTGAGTAGGAGAGAACCTTGTGTAATTAGGTAGCTTGGGAAACCACACACGAGCAATATAACCACAGTGTCAATGTGAGCATGCTTTTACAGAATGAACACTAGACCCCCATGAGATCTCCATGCTCTCAGCGATTGTCATCTGAGTAGAGTTTCACCGGTAATTTCTTAAATGCAAAACATTTTCCCTCTTGTTCAGACCCTTATGCAAGCATCACATGTCTTCAGTGTTCGTGAAGTCCCTGATTTTTAACTATTTAATAACTTTAGATACTGAGTCAGAAGGTCTCTGGAGGCTCAGGTACATTCTGTTTCTTTTTAGAAGAAGGTAGATAAAAAGACAACAACCTTTTTAGAACAGTTAAGTCTTCTGTATATATCAATGAACTGCATTTGTACTGAGCCAGGATTTAATGATGGACAGAAGACTGATGGGATCCTCAAAATTACTGGGCTTTTCCTTTGAATCATAGATGAGGGAAGTGCATATCTATGATTTCCATAGAATTCTGATACTTGCATGGGAGAGACTTAGTCTGGATATGAAAACAAGTTCATCAATGCTGTAACGTGTGGGCGAAAGTCACGCTTGTGGCACCACACTGGAAGTAAAAGGGTTTAAAAGCAGGTCAAAGATGAACTCAAGTTACTCCTGAAAGCATTTGCATCTCATGTAGTTGTGGTACACAAGAAATAGACTTAGTATTTCTTACTAAGCTCAGAACTGTGTAGTTCACCCAGTATGAGATGTACAGCATTTTCTCCTCCCTCCCTCCCTCTCTCCCTCCCTCCCTTCCTCCCTCCCTCTCTCTCTTCTTTCTTCCTTCCTTTCTCCCTTCCTTTCCCCTCCTTTCTTACTTTCTCTCTACCTCCTTTCCCTCCCTCCCTCCTTCTCCTCCCTTCCCCTTCCTTCTGTACTTCCCCCTCCCTCCTTTCCCTTCCTTCCTTTCTTTCTCCATCCCTCTTCCCTCCCTCCTTCCTTCTTTCATTTCTTCCTCCCTTCTTTCCTTACACTTTCCCTTCAGCCTTTCCTTCCTCCTCACTTTCCTATGCTGGCAATTGGATGCATGCTATACTACCTATTCTATTCTACCACATGGTACTTACTATTCTACCACGGAGCTATATCCACAGCTCAGCTGAAGTTCCTATGCTATGCTCACTTTAGAGGCACATTTATGGACTTCCCTTAAAGAGTAGACTTAGAATCAAGGCTAAGCAGGGCTGACAGAGAGAAGCACATTGTACCTTAGACAAGCTAAGAAGACAGCAGAGGTGGCAGGTGAGACTCATGGAGGGCAGGAAGGCAGGGTAACCAGGGTTTAACTTGTTCCCTCTTCCATCTCTTTTCTATTCTCAAACTTTTCTCAGTCATCTCAATGTTTTTCAGCTGAAAACCTACAGAATTTTCTCATTGAAGGAAATTAATTTGTGAGTTTATGACCTTTGCCAATTTCCATGGAATAAATATCCCCATTATTGCTGATTTCTAGCCAGTAATGCGCTGTCATCAGGGACATTGCTGAGAAGGAGTACACTACAGGCAAGCCCACACGACATGGGCCAGGTCCAGCCCACCTCTGCTTGTGTCCAAAATTACTCCATAGGTTAGGGGTGGCTTGCTGAAATACATCACCACCCTCTGAGCTTTTTATATATATTGAATCATTTAATCTTTAAGAAAATTCAAAATATAGATGAGAAAACTGAGGCACACAAATGAGATTGACTGAAGAGTGTATGTAAAGTATGTGATCGCACTAGGGTAAAACACAAAAATTCTCTCTCTCTCTCTCTCTCTCTCTCTCACACACACACACACACACGCACACACGCGCACACGCACACATGCACACACACACACACGCACACACGCACACATGCACACACACACACACGCACACGCACACACGCACACGCACTCCAAGCTTATCCTCAGAGCCTCAGAGTAGCTGACCTTAACCAGTGTTCATATAACCTCTTAAATTATTTTACTACATAGGGCTTTTTTATGTAGTTACTTGCTTTTAACAGTGAGTGGCAGCGCACTGAGACACCAGCTTCCTACAAAGTTCCTACCATGGCAATGAATGGTCAATGACACCAACAAGGCATTTCTGGAGTATGGAAAGTGAATGTGCTAAACATCCAGGAATGACAGACATGAAGAAAATGTACGGTGTTGGATACTAATTGTTTTTATTGAATAAAACAGGGGATAACGCTTTTTTTGTGAAAAATTAACTAAAATTACTTAGAAAAAAAAGCTACAAGAAGACTAATCTTTTGCTGCCTCTTTAGCGCCTCATGTGGACAGGTAAAGGGCCCTGGAATCTGCTGCTCTAAGCTCGCCTCTACTGCCCTTTCAGCACTCCATGCAGTCGGTGAACCGTAGTGAATTAAAAGTAAAACCTCAAGGATACTCAGTATTCTTAGAATAAATGCTGACTGGGTGCTCAGCCCTAAACGAGACACTCTGGAAGCCTCAGAGAAGGTTGCTGAAGACTAAGCCGAAAGGATGTAAGAGCCGGGAAGTACACGGACAGCCATCTTCGTGGCAGAACACAGCGTTCACGAGAAGGATCTTGCAGTAATTACATTCGGCTGCACTAGACCTGTGTAAGACTTAGCGCCTGTCAAAAGTCGTCACGAGTGGGGCGGGACTCGTGGGGCCCTACTGCTCTATTCTAATTTGCTTTTCTGTTGCTGTGATAAACACTATGCCCAAAAACTACTTGGAGAGGAGTTTATTTTAATTTTCACTTCTAGGCCATCAACAAACCACAAAATATGCTGTGTGCTGGCTAGCTCCCTCTAACTCATGTTCAGAAAACACACACACACACACACACACACACACACACACACACACACACACACACACACACACACACACACCAAAACAAACCATCAAACAGAAACAGGACTGCCTGTTCAGTTTGGCACCATCCACAATACATTGGGCCCTCCTTTACCAACTAGCAACCAAGAAAATGTCTCACAGACAAGTCACAGGCCATTTTGACGGAGGCATTTCCTTAGCTGATGTTCCTCTCCCAGGTGACTTTAGTTTGTTTCATGTTGACAATAAAAACTAACCAGGGTACCTTCCATGAAGAACTATTGTCAACTGATGGATTCTAGGGAAGGGATAGCCATTGCCTTCAGTGCTGTACCAGATACTGATCCCATAAGGTTTCAGTGAATAGGTCCAAGTCTGTGGCCACACAAAGAGAGTATCCAGTTAAAATTAATGGGTTGCAAAACAAAACAAAAAGGCATGAATGTGGGTGGGGTAAGGGACCTATAGGGAGGCCTGGGCAGGAATGACAGGAGTGGAAGGAATATGAGAGAGAGAAAGAGAGACTAAACCGAATGGATTATATCCATGTTTGAAATTGCCAAAGAGCAATTTTAATCAATAAAATTATAGAGAAAAGACAGACAACGATTCAGTGTAAGGTTAGCATTGCCAAAGTGAAAGTCCATATACACTGGCAATATAACAATAAATAAGATTTTGAAAAATAAATAAGTTAGAAGAGGAATTGTGTTACAAATGAAGTTCTTCTTAATTTATCCTGCTTTATAAGAAAAAGTTACCAATAAGAATTTATCACATTCAAGTCTGAGTTTATTACTACAGTCTATCGTACATCATGAAGAAGTTTCTTTACAGACATTATTACCAAAGAACTGATGGAAAATTTGATTGTGGGTGCATGATTTCATAATCACTTTTATTTACGACTTTGTTAGAGAAAATGGAGAAACAAAGATTATAATTAAGCAATACTTCAAAGGAAAATCCATTTGGCTTTAGAAAGCTGGGAAATTCCTCATTATTTTCACTGCAGGAATTAGGCAAATAGTCCCCAAATCCATAAGCAATGCCGGGGCTGTGATGCCCTTTGATTTAGTCTGCTAGTGTCAACCCTTTTTAATCTCACAATTACAACAATGAGAGGGAGCACTTGTTTATGGACAGGGTATGAAATCCTTCACAGTGGTCGCTGAGATATGTCTGTTCCCTGAGAAGTCAGAAAACTCATAGCAACTGAGGGTCAGCTTTGGCACAGGGCTGAAAATTCTGTTTCCAGAAATCTTAGGTCCCAGGAATGTTCTATTTTCTTTTTCTCTCGTGATGCTAAAATTCTGGTGGTTAACCCCTACACACAATATATCAGATGGATCGGGACTATCAACTCGTGTATAATTTCCCATCCAAACTTCGTAAGAAAATAAAAGTATTAATTGAAGCAATTAGTTGGAATAGATATAGTAACCCACAGAAGACTACTATAATTTCTTAACATCTTGAAGAAACTCTCTTTTGTTAATAATTTACTGAAAAATTCCTTCCTTCCATCTTCTTAGACTTATGATCATATTTATATTACCCTGGGGGATTTATAAAAGTTACTTGATGAGCTCCTCTGCCATTATGCACAATATATTATTTAGAGCATTGCTTAAGTATTGCAATAAATGCTTGTGAACTGACCTTTTTATACCGCCAAATGTTTGTGCATGACCCAAGAATTTTCCAAAGTCAATATGAAACATGTGACCTGACTTTGTCAGCATGATATTGTCATTATGTCGGTCACAAACTCCCAGGATGAACGTTACCACACACCAGCCAGCACAAGAGTAAAAAAAGTTCCTCAAGGCCTGTCAGTTGAAAAACAATGACACAGCATGACAATAATAAAGAGAAAAAACATCTGTAATTATCTACCATTTATCTATTTCTAGTATAGATCACCTGCATATAGACAGACCTATCTATCTATTACATATCTTTATTTCTATTACCTATTATGTAGTATATCTATATGTTATCTATGTATCTGTCAATCAATCATCTATCTATAATCTATTTCTATCATCTATCTTACATTCTTCACGTCATTTAACAATGGTAGATGAAAAGTCAGGGCATAACAGAGGATATTTAACATAGTGGTTTATTTATAATTGGAGATTGTGTGCAAATAGGTAGAAGCTACTGGAAGGATTTAGTTTTAGAAGTTATCTGAAGAAACTCTCTTTTGTTAAGTTCTTAGACTTATAATCATATTTATATTACCCTGGGGGATTTGTAAAAGTTACTTGATGGGCTCCTCTGCCATTATACACAATATATTATTTAGAGCATTGCTTAAGTATTGCAACAAATGCTTGTGAACTGACTTCAGATATCAGAACATGATATCTGAGTGAAGAGATTCTTTATGCATAGCCAAGAGCTTCACCCAGAAGGAAAACAAAAGGCAGAGAGACTTTCATCTAGTTAGTATGCCAGTTAAATTGGGTCATACTCATGTGCCTGATAAATGAGTGAATTAGAAATCAAGGTGGATTTAATTTACTTTCCCATAAATCACAATGTCAATGGACCAAAGCATATTCTCATTTAAGTACATTACTTAAAATTAATTCCAGAAGAACAAACCTTTTCATAATCTTCCTTTAAGTGGTTGTGTTGACTGAACCACTTCTTGATGGTGTTTTCTTTCAGTGGTCCTATCAGCCCAGAGTGGAGATGGATCTTGGCAAGTGTTATGGCATCCGGCACCATCTCTATCAATCCTGGATAATAATGGAGAGAGAGTAAGGATGCTAACCTTGCTTCCCAGGATGAAGCACACTTAGACCATGGACCTCCAAGTAGGTGGCAACAGTGTTTGTCAGCACTGTTTGGACTTTTTCCTTCCCCTCAAACCATCTTTGTAAAAGCCTTGTCTAGGGGAGTCCTGCTCACTCTTCCTAGCTCTCATCAATTTGAATATGTTAGGTTTCCATCAGATCTATTAGAAGCAGTTTAATGCTTTCCTTCTAGAACTATGGTAGAGAGCCAATATAGATGGTATCATGGAAGCCCATGGTCACTAGAAGAGAAGACAGACTGTCACATGTCAGGGGTGGGGGTAGGGGTGATGAAACTTTACAAGAGGATGTTCACGTTTAAATAGCAAATCTGTTTCTGTCTCCCATGAACGAAATATAATTCCCTCAATAAACATGTCAAATATATGATAAAACATCTATTCAGAGTGCTGAAGAAAAGGTTCCTTGGTAAAGTGTTTGCTAAAAATGGTGAGAACTTGAGTTTGGATACTCAGTATTTCTGTAAATGTCAGGAGAGCATGGTGGTATGCGTATAAATTCCAGCCTTCAAGACTGGTACAAAGGGCAAGGTTGGCAGCCAGACACCCCAAGTATAAAACCTCTGAATTAAGCAAGAGACTCTCCTCTTTTTTCTTTTCCTCCACCTCCACCTTCTAACTTAAGAGGTTCAGTTAGTGCCTGTATATATGCATGGCCATGGAGTCATCCATTGGAGCATGGGAATCCTACCAGGGGCCACATCCTCAAATACAATGATTCATCACCCCACCCTCAGACATTATCAACTGTCAGTACAGGGTAGGGCCTGAATATCATATGATCCATTTGTGCTGAGTTTTAGCGGGCTTGATGTTGTGTGGGTCCTTCCTGTGAAAGTAACCCCTAGCTACTCAAATACATGAGTACAGTAGTCATGTCAAGTCTAACGACAGGCAGATATGGGGGGAGTTGGAGGAAGGAAGAAGGAGTGCACTTAATCATATTTCATGTAAAAATTCTCAATAATTTTTATAAAAGACTATTCCTCAATATATAGAATGGAGAGTATAGGTGATGCTATTCCACTTCAACCTTTATCTTTTACATGTATGTGTATACACATGAATATGCTCCCATATGCACACATTACTACACACACACACAACTTTAAAAACAAAATTCTGTTTAAAACTAATAGAAGTACCTCTGTTATATGTTAAATTTCTGAGGGTGAACAGGGAAGCCATAGAGAGAGCCACATGCTCCTTTTCTGTCAGACAGCATTAAGGAGAAAGAGGAATAACGATTTCCTTTAAAAGGGAGTGTGTATTGATTGAACTTAAGTAGGACCTTTGCCTCCATGGCCACTCATCCATCAAGGCTTTTCACTGTGCTCCTAAACTCGTTATCCTGTATAGGCTAAAAACCAGAAGTCTTGAAAATATTTACATATTAGCAACCTTTGGAAAACAGTGAAAACAGTATGTATTGTATTTCAACCTTTATCGAGATGAGCATCTTCGATTAATTCTCTAGGCGCTGCTTTATAAATAAACTCACTGGAATAAATTGAAATCTAGACTTTCTTATGTTTACAATCCTCACAAAGTTAAGAGTTGTACAATCAAATGCTCAGAGGATGACGGACAAAAGAAAAATTCTATGACCACATAGAGGGCCATAAAACTGAATGCTTTTTGAATAACAATAAGCCCAGAGTCTAATGAAAACATAACCTTGTCTTCTGAAAATGGCATTCATTTTACTCTCTATTTGTGCTGAAGAAGTGTTCTGTCAGCATAATTCCCTCTATAAATCTTGCCGTCAAGAAGGGTGTTGGTACATGGAGAGGGAAATAATGTCTTCTGTTGTTTGCCACTTTGGAAAAATCTACAGTTGTTTCTTTAGAAACTCCTGATAAACTGTGAAAGATTTCGCCTGGGTTGCATGCTGTGCCAACAGACAGACAGGAATAGATGGAATTGAAGGATTCCACTGGAACCCAGCATTTACTCAATTTCTAAAGTGTGGGTGATTTGGGGGAGATCAGAAGCACCATTTGGCTAAACTGGTTTTATTCTTACTTCCCAAGCAGATTAGGATATGAAAGACTTAGTTTCCTACTATGAGAACAGGAAAACAAGGGATGACAATTCCAATGCAGCAGTGATCAGAGACTATGTGTAAGAAATTAGGAAAGGCTTGAAGCAGGGCCCCTACTATTGGAACAAAAGTAAGCTTGTCTATGATTTATAGTGGTTCCTGGGTCAGCTGAGGGGATTATACATTTAACAGCTAACCCCTCAAGATATACTGGCTAGGGTCCCAAGGCTTCTGCCAGGGACTCAAGAAGAGATGACCTTCATAGCTATGGCTTCTTTGCAACAATGGGTTTAAGTAGTAGAATCTCTTGGAATTAAAAAAAAAAACGACTATATGATTTAAGATTTTTTTCCAGAGTAAGTGAATAAAGCCAAACAGTTAAAAAATGTTAAAAAATGTGATATATACACAATGGAGCTTTATGTATTCATAAAGAAGAATGAATTGATGTTGCTTGTTGGAAAATGGATTCAGTGAGAGATCACTATATTATAGGAAGTGAAAAATACCAGGATCAGAACGACAAATACTATATTTTCTTCCATTTTTGGACCCTGTTTTTTATAGATACATTAAACTGCATACATATGCATACATACACATGCATATATATGTATACATATATACATATACATGTGTGCACGCACACACACACTCACATACATATATATGACAAGCAAGGAAAGTGGAGGCTTCAGGATGGAAGGAGAACATCATGAAGGGGAAAGAGTAGAAGGAGAAAGTAAGGGTATGAGGGTGAATATGATGAAAATACATAATGTGTTTTAAGAAATACTCTTTATTGAACCCTACAGTATATAGGATGAACATTCACCATCAAAAATATTTTAAAAAGAAAAAATACTTAGAGGTAGTGTAACTATGTAGGAAATCCCATGACTTTGTTGCTGTGGGACAATGCTTTTGTACACTGTAAAGATTTGTCACTCATAATGGTTTAATAAGATGCTGGTTAGCCAGTTTAGTCAGTAGTCAGGCAGGAAGTATAGGCAGGGCAGTCAGACTAAAGGAATCCTGCGAATAGGAAAGGCAGAGAGAGACAGTCACCAGTCAGATGTAGAAGAAGCAAGACGAGACTGTCTTACTGATAAAAGATACCAAGTCACGTGGCTAGACACAGATAAGAATTATGGGTTAATTTAAGTTGTAAGAGGTAATTAATAATAATCCCGAGATAATAGGCCAAACAGTTTATAATTAATACAAGCTTCTGTATGTTTCTTTGGGACTGAATGGCTGTGGGATTGGGTGGGACAGAAGTTTCCATCTACACTTTGTGCAATTGCAAGCATTAATGTGAAATTTAGCAAACTTGCAAAATAAAAGCATCAACACTCTTCAAAAGTAAAACTAATCAATGAACCTAAACCATGTAGTCTTTCATTGCATATTTAGGTTTGGATTTTATAAAGAAAAAGAAATTTTGAATCATGCTCAAAGTGTGCGTGTTTGCTTATTTTGACTGATTTTTATAGCTATTCAAAAATTTTTTAAAAACTTAAATGACAGTTCTGGGCCATTGAGATAGCTCTATAAGTAAATCAAATCCTCTTGCCACTCAAGCCTGAAGAGCTGAGTTTGATTATTAGGAGGACCATGGTAGTGAAAAGAGAGAACTGATCCCCCAAATTGTCACCTGACCTCCATACAAGTACCATTTCATTCATGCTTCACCCCCACACACATTTTGTATGTACACACAGATGCACACACAAATAGTAATAAGTAATAAATAATAAATAAGTGTTGTTATACAATGTGTTTATAAGGTTAGGGTTTCTCTAATCATATGCAATTGTCTGTTAATGATGACAATGGTTTTGATTGGACAGGTTATTCTATTATGAATGATGCTAGACTATAAAATATTGGCTTTATACTAGTGAAAAGTAACATTCATTCAGGAAAAAACTTCCAAGCAGTGAATTTTGGGCATGAATCTCTTCCTGGGCTATCAATATCTGTTACAGCACTAGTCTGTGAGGCTGGGTACTATGATATCATCACTGCAGATGTCAACACCTACATTATCTTAGGAAATGAAGAAAAACTGAATAGTCATTAAAGCAACTAATTCCAAGAGGGAAACAAAGAATGTCGCAGTTAACGCCTGAATAGCAAAATTATAATTAGCACCTAAAATCAAGTTATGTTTTACATAAATCATCCTGGTTTGTAATTTTAAAAAATATTCCTTTTTCTTTTCTTTTCTTTCCTTTTTTTTAGGGGAAGGGAGCAGGCACAGGTCTTTGGATCTTTGAATATGGAGCCTAAAAGCTGTTGGTTTGCAGCATATTACCAGAGAATAAGGGAGGTAAACAATGCAAATCACCTTGTTTTCAAATATGCACTGACCTTGGGCTTTTCCTGTAGACAGACATCTATAAATGATCATTTGCATATCTAGGCCCTCGTGCAGCCAAATGTTGTCCATCACTTGAATAATCTGCAGAACAAGCATATCCTGCCGAAGATCATCCCCAGCCTGTCAAAACAAGATTGCAGGCTCACACCTCTCCACAAGTGCCAATTAAAGCATCCCAATGTGGTCTATACCAATTTTCCCCAAGAATTTCTTTCCAGCTCAATTTAGGGCGGTTTCATTAGCACCGAGAGCACCCTGTACTTCTGACAGCAGACAAAGAGAGGGAGATTTGGCTTTTAAAGGGCCACAGGAGCTCCAGCTATTGAACAAGAGGCACTGCTTGGAATGCTGCCTTTGATAGTAATCTCCCCATTCGTTATCCACAAACAGTTTCTTATACTCAAAGTCTAATGCAGCAAGGCAGAATGAATGTTTACCCAGGTTTCGTCTCAACCAAGAGAGATCTGGAAGTGAAGATGACTCGCTCTGACTTAAGCTTATGCACAGAGATGCAATTAGAACCATCACTGCTTCTTCACTATGCCACAAAGAGCAGATGTGTGATGGGGTACCTGTGAATCATTGGCCTCTACTGTGGAAGACGCAAGATGGTTTTCAGAGGAAACCATCTCTGAAAATAAGAAACAACAAAGAGGTGGTTTTCATCATAGATGAACAAACACAACAGGTCCCAAAGGGAAAAAACTTTGTGCTTTCACATAAGTGAGAGTTTGATTATTCAACTGTCCTCAAATTTATACAAAGACAACCCCTCCAAAAGTTGCTTTCCTTTTTTCTTCATGAAAACAGAACATTTTATGATCACTGGTACTGAAGGTTCTGAGAGTAAAAGGCCATGTGAGCATCATTATCTTCATTTCCAAAATTAGCCAGAGTTCACCAAAGATTCACCCCAGAATACTGTTGAATAATTGACTGTATTAACTGGATGAATGGCAGCTCATACTTCACTTACCCCTCCTTGTCAGTGTCTCCTTGTGACCTGCTGGCCCCATCTACAACCCTTTTACTTCCCCGTGGGTTCATATGAAGACTGAAATGCTCCTTATTTGTTTTTTATTTATAGAGAAAAGAAAATAATCCAATTTACTGAAATAGGCAAGTGCTGATTCATGCCTATAATTTTAGCACGTGGGAGGTAGAGGCTGGAGAATCAGGAGTTCAAAGATAGCCTCACAAAACCTTCTCTTCCTTCAAAAATAAGAAGAAAAAAAAGAGAAAAGAAACAACAACAGAACCAAGACTAAACATGTTTGGTGAGATGGTGAGATGGTTAAATGGTTGAGTGAGTAAAGGCCATGCTTGATGAGTTCAATTCCTAGGACTGATGTGGTGGAGGAAGAAAACCAACTCCCAAAATACCTTTATTCATGCTCCATCATGATTGTGTGTGTGTGTGTGTGTGTGTGTGTGTGTGTGTGTGTGTGTGTGTATAATGAAAAATAACCAAGTACTTAAAGCAGTTTATACTATCCAGGTTCCAGGTGATATCCACCACTTTTTAAATTCTTTAATCTAGACCAAACGAAAATTCTGCTTCTGGAAGCTCTCACACATTTCACTATGCCATTCAAATGTGATTCTCTGCTTTCATTCATTCACGCTTAGTTTAAGATTTGAATTGAAGGATACTTGGCATTTAGCCAGCAGCGTTTGATTTATTGCCAATCAACTTGGCATGCACCATAATTCTGTAAAGAGACAGACTCTAAAATAATTGGGAAACCTCTGTGTTTTTGCCAAAGGAAAATAACTGAAATCATTTCTTTTAGTGAGCAATAAATCAATAGTTCTGCTCATGGAATCAATTTTGTGATTCAGGAAAGTTACTGTACCTTAAAAATAACACCGATGTTTTCACCCATTGGATCAGCATTGATGAACGTGATCTTCAATGGCAAAGCATTAGATGTGAAATATGAGCATGCCTATAGGAGGAGAAGAGAAAAATGGTGAGCAAAACCAGGCAAAGACAACACCTTTCTGAAAAATCACAGCCCCTTGAAGATTTTGCTAGACTAGTGAACAAAGGAAATAAGTATAATTTGAAACAAAGAATTTTATTTGTCAAAAAAAAACTAGCATTAGTTTCCCAATTGCCAGTGTTTGTCACAGTGCACCTTTCTTCTTACCTTGCTTTCTGCAGTTTTGGGAACCTACTGTCAACCATATTCCATATTATTAAGTGGAAAATTTCACAACTAATTCTCAAGCTTTAAATTGCACATCCTGCTGGGTTACATGAAGAAGTCCTGTACCATCTCACTATCTTATCAGTATGATAACACCCTTTGTGTAGTGTATTTATGTGGAGTAAGGCATAAACAGGGAGAAACCACAGTCTTTATAGACTTGAGTCCACATATTTTTCAGGGTATTGTAGCACATACCCTTCTCAAATAAGGGGGGGGGGTAAATACTGTACTTTAAAGTAGAGAATCCCACTTTTTAGTAGATTGAAAACCTTCCAGCACAATTTTGAACCCTATTCCAAATTATTAAATGGGAAATTCCAGACCTAATTCTCAAGTTTCGAATTTCAGACCCTCTGAGAAGCATGATGAAGTCATGTGCCATCTCACTCTCTTATGGGAATGAGAACATGCTTTGTGCAGCTTAAGTGTGGTGTTCTGAATAAGAACTGTCCTTCATAAACTCATATGTTTGAACTCTTGATCCACAGTTGGTGGCGATGTTTGGGGAGGTTATGGAAACTTTTGGAGGTGGAGTCTTGCTGGAAGACCAGTGCTAGGGATCCCCCACTTCCTACTTTCTCTCTCTGTTTCCTATGTATGGATAGAAATGTGATTAGCTTTTGTTTCAGTTACCTGTTATGGCTTTCCCACCATGATGGACTCTCTCCCTTTGGAACTGCTAGCCAGGATAAATCCTTTTGCCCTGAAGTGGCTTTACCCCAGCAACAGAAAAGTGACTAACACATCAAGGAATGGAGACAGATATACTTATTCTTAGAATAAACTAAGAGGTATGTAGATTTTGTGTCTATTATAGTTGGCTAAGAGATGAAAACTAAATTTGCTATTTAAAAAATCATTTTCTTTCAATTTGTTTTTTTGCTCTGGAATGCATTTTAAAGAAACATGGATCAGAGAGATCTGAATTCTAATCTTGACTCCCCTTTTTATTAGGAATAAGATTTTAAATTATCATCTAATGGGTCTCACTATACTGTAGAGTAGAGAATAAGAAACTTTTTGTGCATTTTGGTAAAAGATAAAAGAATTAATGAATATCAGGTGCATTCTGCTAAGCTTGAGAGAAAAAGGGTACTTAAATATTAAACACATTTCTTTGTTAGTGAATGTGTTCTTCGTAGATAACAACACAGCCTCATTTTCTTCTTTCCTCACATTTCCCACTTGTATCTTAACTTTTTCACTGTTGACTGTTTCCATTCAACTTTCCCTCTTGTTTATTCTTCTAATTTATTTGGGGGTTGAAAGATTTCTTGTGCATAAACTACTAGAAAAGTCATATGAAAGCTAAAGAGTTAAATCAGTACTAAAGAAAAGAACAGGATTTGGTATGTTCAATCCATCAAGTCAGTAAAATATGACATCAATATGGATTGAAGGATGAGTTTGAATATGTGTATCTGACATCTGAAATCGGTATAAACTGAGAAGAAAGGGATCTATTTTTTAACTCAGTTGTCAACACAAATGTGATCTAATTTCTGAGCAAACATACACCCTTGCTTGCTGAAACAATTTGAGTTTTCTAGTTTGAAGGGTGGAGCTGGACGAGAAGCATGCGTTTCTGCTATAGGAGACATATGATCCTGTAGGGAACTATATGATCTTGTTATGCTATAGAATTATTAGTACATTTTATGATCTTATGCTGTAGAATCAAGGAATCCTATATTAGACAGAAATAAACCTAGATAATTTCTCAATTCTAGTTCATGGGCCTTGTTTTGAAGGATGGCAGCTCAAGAGAACAGAAAAACCCAAAAAGTGACTGAAAAAATGCCTTAGACACTCTTATTTTTCTTGACTCTATTCTGCTTCCATTGTTTCATTTCTTGTTTTCACACACAGTATATTTAGTGAGAGTCATGTCAAAATATTCTATTATCAACAGCTGCAATGTGCACACAATTATCTGGATGCAAAAAGAAAGAAGCATTGAATTTAGTTAAAATGTCAATGAAAACTGGCATGAACGTATACACATATGTATTAACTTGAAAATTTACAAAGAAATTTGTCACAGTTGAATGAAAAAGAATCAGAAGAATAAAGTCATTTGAAGATGAACTAGATCTTGAAGATTATGAGTGGCATGGATATTAGTAAACAGGCAGAGGAAGGGTTTTCTGAGTAGGAAAAAGCAAACCATAAAAGGCAACTTAAGAGTAGAAGTTTGAAAGGTGGACTAAAAGGGGCAGGATAAAGGGGCAGGAAGGACTGAATCAAAGTCTTGCAGGTTATTTTATGTTTGGTGAAACCAGAAGAAAGAAAGGAAGATTAAAGGTGAAAGAGAGAAAAAGGTATGACCTCTGTCCTTGAGAAGCAGAGATGATTGGCATAGATATAAAAATAGTTGACCAAAAGGAAACCTGTAAGTAAATAAAATGCCTGATCCTTGCTTTTCCATCCCCAATGACAGACTGCATTAAGAGAATGTCAACTTTATCACCTGGCCATACCTCAGCAACTCAAATAGAAATCAAGGAATTGTACAATTAGCAGTTCCCTGGGGGAGGCATCGTTGAGAATCTTTCCTGTAAAGGAACACAACTCAAGCCTAAGACCCTTGCTGTTTGCCTTTGAGAACTATGCTTTACAACATAAATTGTGCCAGGCCCGAGTTTTTCTCCCACTGATAGAGTTCAGACTGAAGGCTTTCCCACATTTGCTGAACTCATCGGATTCATGCAGTGTGAATTCTCTAGTATACTGTGAACTAGGAGAGGTAGCGGTATGCACACACCAGATAGCTTCCTTAGGTCATGTGTAAGGTGTCTTGGACAAACAATGAGACTGGAGCTATAATAGAACTCATATTTATTATGCTTATAAAGTCCCTTACCAGTGTGAACATTTTGTTGTATAATGAGGTGTGAATTGTGACTGCATGTTTACATGACTAGACATCCAGAGAGTGGCCTTGTTTGTGTGGTGCCTGATACACAGAAAGAGACTGAATGTCTTGTTACGGGAAATAACCAGGCTAGCTAACGGATAAAACAACAATATTTTTATTTATTATAAGGGGAAAACTCATGAAACAGGAACGGGAAGTCCAAGCTCAGCTGCGACGTGGGAGTACCACAGAGAGAGAGAGCACCTGGTCCGTGGCCCAGTTTTCTCTGGGGCTCCAGGAAGCCACGCCTTAACTAGGTTCCACCTCTTAAAGATGATTGGTTAACAAAGCTTCCCCCATCACGCCACAGTGCATTCAATGGCTTTTTCACTTGCAGTCAACAACTCAAGAGTTCTAAGTGGCAGATCTTCAGAACTGCCTACATGTATTTGATTCTGGTGATGGAGATTCTGATAAAGAGTGAGACATTTTCTTTAACTCGGCTTGCACGCGGCTTCTTCCCAGTGTAGACTCTAGAAGGCTCTTTAAGCATCTCTATTCGAACAAGAGCTTTCCCACATTCATGTTGGAAGCAAGGTTTGTCATCCCAGTGCTCAGTAGGGTTGGAGGACAGATTAAACCGTGCCACGACAATGTCATATGGTTATTTCAGTTCTGGCTATGGTTGTACCCCAGAAGCTCAGCTTTGTTCCATAGAGGGTCCTGACAAATGGCCAGGAGGTGGCTCTACTTGGGGCAGCTCCTGAGCCTCAGGACAGTACTTCCAGTGTAGGGAAGGAGTGTAGCTTTAGCACCAGGGTGAGCTATAGCGCCTCCCTCACTGTTGACTACTGGCCCAGCCAGCTCACCCTAGCTTCCTGAGGACCAACCAGTCCTGAGCACAAACACTGCCTACAGCAACCTCCTACCCCAAGGCATGTCTAAACCACAATGTACGTATAATTTTAGCTCCCAAAATTCAATCATATTTGCTTAAACTCTCTCTCTCTCTCTCTCTCTCTCTCTCTCTCTCTCTCTCTCTCTCTCTCTCTCTCTCTCTCTCTGTGTGTGTGTGTGTGTGTGTGTTTATCTCTCTCTCTCTCAGAAAAAACCAAGAAGTGGAGTTTCTGATCCCGTTTTTCTTTCTATATTAAGCATCTCTAACATGCTTAGCCTTTATCTATTTACTAGCCAATGAATACAGCTAATATTTGAAAACTCAAACAACTTTTAAAGCATTAGAAAAGCTTTAAATTTTAGCCCCCATGGACCTATGCCAACTTATAGGATTTAGTATCTTGTTATTTTTTTCTCCCCAAATATGTTTTGTAAAGGGTCTTGACAGTAGCAAAGTCATTGAGATGATGATGTAAAATAAAATCTTTAGCAAGCTTTTTGTATCCACATCAGTAGTAGACTGATTTTCTCTTGTTAACTGTTGGGTTTGTTGTCTTATGACTTGACTTCAGTATCATTTACTGTTCATGCATGATAGCTTAACCTCTTCACTTTTAAATCTCACTTATCAATCATTTTCCCCATTAGTGTCTTTCTATTCTAGCCTTCTCGAGAGGGAGGATAATAAAGCTTAGTGGGAACAAAGGAGAAAGAGGGATTCCAAGTCAGAGAAAAGCTATTGAAGAGGTACCACATGACAGAGAATTAGGAAAAGAAGGTTTAGGAAGTTATGAGTCTGAGAACACTAGGAAAGACTTTACAGACACGGATAAAAGTCACAAAATAAGCAACACACTGATGCATATTAAATTGAATCAAAATGGATTTGGATAACTGAAGAGATTAATGTAATAGGCACATTGTACACATAGCATGAGTAGGCGTGAAACCGTAACCAGCTCTGCCAGCTGCTCCAGCCCTTAATAACTCAGAGGGATATGGAAGTTTCATGCATGAAGCTCTCGATTTAATAATCCCAGGTGGTAAAACACATCCACTCGGTGTGAGAAACACCTCTGTTTTTGTTTTTCATTTTTCAATAAACTGATAGTTTGTTTCTAAACCAACAAATACACTACAGGATCAATGGTTTTCTAACTCAGCAAAATAAGTAAAATATATACAGTGTGGATGGGCTTAAACATTTTTCCTTAAGGTAGTTGCACTATTTATTTGTGAATTATTTATGCTATGTAAAAATGTTTGATGAACTAATGATAAAAGAATAAGTAGCCTATTTATCTATTAAATATATTGACTTACATCACGATCGATTCCTTTTATGCACAGTGCTGGGTCCAGGGGAAGATGACAAGTCTTTATATCTTTAAAGAATTCTTCTAGACTGCCAATCTCTCTCTTTAGTACATCCTGTGAGAAAAATAATCAGAAAAAATGATGTTTAAAAATGCTGTTAAGAACTCAAGTCTCTATTTGAGTTACACGTTTCTTGTATTGATTAAATAAACTCTTTTCCTCAGGGTGATGCTGTGATGGACTGTGGGATTAGGTGGGTGGTAAACGACATATGATGGAGCAGCAAGCAAGAGACAATAGGAGGGATGGTGAAAGCACCCAGCAAAAGAGTTCATGTCCTTTCTCAAAGACCTCAAGTTCAACTAGAAGCAAATGTCAAGGCAAGCATTGGGCATTGGTCAAAAACCAGGACCGGTTAGAATTGACTGTGGTCCACTGATTTCAAACCCTGTGTTAAGCAATTATTTACTTGATCTTTTAAAAATAATTTCCTGAAATTTTCATTTATACCAATCAGGTGTTATATGTAATAGTCAACACATTTTACTAAAAGTATCTATATACATTAGTAAAACAGTGACACAAACGTTAATGAGACTATGCTGTCAGGAACAATAATGTGAACAACTGTTCATTCAGTACCAGTGAGTGAGAACATTTCTAACTTTTTTTCATCCCAGGTTTGAAAATACTTCCTGTGAATGATAAAGTTGAAATTTAATTTGGTTAGTAGAGTTTATCTCAGGAAAGTTAAGAAACTCTTATTTTTGATTCATGTCAAATGACAAAATCTATTTCTCCCAGGATATAGAAGGAGGGAAAATTCCACCCTGACATTTTTCTGCTACTTTCCTTCTTGTATTATTTATATGTGGGTTTGCCTGATGATTTCATGAAGGGGAATCTATGCTCCTCAAATAAGGACTCTAAATCAACAGGTCTCACAGAATTCAAATTTCCCCAGGAACTGCACAGTGCTCACACACAGGTAAATTAGCCAGGACATATTTTTTGGCCTTTGTTGCATGTTTTCTATAAAGTTGCAATATTGTTATAGGAAAATAAGAGAAGTCAGCCCTCACCCTCTCCCTGGTTTGGCCAAACTGTCAATCAAACAATTTTCCTTTAGGAGCTGAGTTTCCATTTCCTAATTTCTCTGAGGTTTCAGCGAAGCTAAGGTCTGGAGTTTTGATGGACAGAGTGTGTGGTAACACTCCCATTAAGCAAAAACCTCTTCACCATTTTCTGCAGTTAGATTTAATCCAGTGCTTTTCATTTAAACAGAAACTAAAATAATTTTTTAAAAAAGCACCATCAAGGTGAGAGATCAGCAGGTGAAAGGGCTTCTCAAGTCAGTCTGACAACCTGAATTTGATCCCCAGACCTCAAAGTAGAAGACAACCAACTCCTGAAAGTTGTACTCTGACTCCCACGGCCACACCATGGCATGTGTGTACTCCCCAACACACCATACATATCCACAACATAAAGAAAATAAAATTCACAAGAGCACTATTCAGGGATCATCATGGAAGAGAGAGTAGAAAATTGATGAGTTTAAGGTAGCTGTTGATGTAAAAATGTGTGTTTTTGACATGATAGGGCTATTGCACACATGAACTAACAGTGACTGTGATTGCCTGAATGAGACCTACATAGGATGGAACCAGCCAAAATTCTAACATGGATGGAGGAGGGGCTCACAAAGTCCCACCCCTAGCTGAAGAACTATTGATGATTCTTGGCTACTGGGAGAGGAAGGGTCAACGTCCTCTGAGATGAAGCCCTGATGATGGGTTGTCCATGCTCTGGTGATAGCCTTATACCCATTCACATACTGAAGTAATAAGTGGACTCTAGTTTGAAAAAAAAATGGATAAAGTTGGGAGAGAAAATTGTTATAGAAGGCAGAGGGGGATTTGAGGGGAAAAATGAGGGTGGATTTGATCAAAACACATTATACATATGCATTAAATTAGCAAACAATAAAAATATATATAATAAAATATGAAAGTTTTTAAAAAGAGATACCCATTATACCTCCTATCTTTTGTTTATCTTCCTCTTTTTTTTCATATGAAAAGGTATTTTTTTTGTTTTTTTTTTTTAAACCAACACTGCCAGTAAGGTGAAAAAGTTAAATGCCAGTGGCTCTCTGGAACTTGATGTAAGCTATCCAAGAGGGATCAGTATTATTCAGCTATGGTGTGTACCTGAAACTTGAGGAATTCTAAATCAGGATATAAGAAACAAACCTAAATCCAAATTTCTGGAAAGTTCTACCAATTTATGTAATTTGCTATTCTTTTTTATTAATAGAGAAGTTCCAGGATTTAAAAGGTGTTACCTTCCATATGCCTGAATTATCCTTGGGGTATTTATATATTTTCCACTTAAAGAATACATTCCGCATTTATCCATTTTGGCTCCATTACCTCATAGGTGAAGTAGTATACTTTCTGGCATTTTTATTAAAGTAATGACTTTCAGTAAGAAAATCCTAGTTTATGAAACAAATTTAGGACTATTGTGAAACAATCCCTTTGTACGCTGTGAGGATTTGTCACTGTGATTGGTTTAAATAACAAGCTGACTGGACAATAGATGAACAGAATAAAGTTAGACTGGAAAGTCAAATTGAGAATGCCGGGAAGGAAAAGGGCAGACTCAAAAGTCTTGAGCCAGATGTAGAGGGAGCAGGAGATAAACATGCCATGCTAATAAAGGTACCACTATGTGGCATGGGGTAAATAAGAAACACAAGTTAACCAAAAATGTCAGAGCTAGTTATTAATAAGCCTGAGCTACTGTCCAAACATTTGTAATTAATATTACACCTTTGAGTGATCATTTGAGAGTAACCGCAGTAAGAAAAACTCCACCAGCATAGAACACTTTGTATGTTGCTATTTTCATATAGTCTGTTGAGCATTCTTATTGATTTTAGGCAGTGCAAAGGAATTGAGGTTCCTTGAAGACAAGATCATGTTTTAGCCATAATTTCTATCCTTAACTTCTTGTCTGTGGTAAGTACTCAACTGCTATTGAATAATGCTCCTTATACAAAGGGTGGTGTCCACTGCCCTCCTGTTTAAGGAACATCAAGCTTAAAACAACCTCCTTAATGGTCCGCATCAATGAAAGGAGCTAATGATGCAGATAATTAAAAAGCTCCAATGTGCGTCATTTAAGTCAAGAAAAAAAATAGTTAGATGCAGTTATGCCACTGAAAAATAGGTAGAATATTTTAGTTATTATATGTCAATGGTTCTCACCCTGTCTGTTGCAACCCCTTTGGGGGTTGAACAACCCTTTCACAGGGGTCATCTAAGACCATCAGAAAACATAGATATTTACATTATCATTCATAACAGTAGCAAAATTACAATTATGAAGGAGAATCAAAACTAATTTTGTGGTGGGGGGGTCAATGCAATATGAGGAACTATATTAAAGGATCATGCAACATTAGGAATGTTGAGAACCACTGTTATATGCAGATCTTAATATGAAAATATGACTACCCATAGTACTGTTGATGTTTATTTAATTAATTTTGTTTGTTATAAAAATGCTTCTTCGAACAGCATAGAACCGGACTGTGGTCATCTCTCCAAAAGCTGATTGTGTCACAGTGTTAAGGTTGTAACCTCAGGGGTCTATAGTGATTGCCCAGTGATTAAAAAAACTAAGAGTGTTTCCTGATCTTCCAGAGGATTTGAGTTCTGTTCCCAGAGCCTAAGACAGCTCACAACTGCCTGTAACCTCAGTGTCAGGGCCCTGCTGCCTTTCATGGGCCTGTGGGAACACCTACACTAATGTAACACACTCACAAAGGGACATATTCACACACACACACAAAATTAAGAGTAAAATAAAATTTAAAGAAATATTATCTCCTGATGTGGGATTCCCCTCTATATGCTGTGAATACCATTGGTTAATAAACAAACTGCCTTAGGCCTGAGCAGGGCAGAATATAGGTAGGCGGGGAAAACTAAACTGAATGCTGGGAGAAAAAAGACAGAGTCATGAGACACCATGTAGTCCCACCAGAGACAGATGCTGGAACTTTACTCGGTAAGCCACAGACTCATGGCGATACACAGATTAATAGAGATGGGTTCATTTAAGATATGAGTTAGCCAGAAATACGCTTAAGCTATTGGCCAAACAGTATTGCAAATAATATGGTTTCTGTGTGATTATTTTGGGGCTGAGCAGCTGGGAACAAACAAGTGGCCTCCTACAACAATCTCCTCAGGACTTTTTTTGCTCAAACTGCTTTCAAGTATGTATCTTCTTGTTGTGACTTGTCTGGGTCACACATGGTTCCTGACATACCAAAGTCATTTGTGTCCTAGTGACTGAGAATCCCATTAACTTTAAGAAAAATAAATGAAAAAAATACTTGATTGAAAATTTTTGTGACTAAGTGTATTGAGGAGTTTGTTTTCCAAGAAATAAAACTGAAACAGTGGACTCACAGGTAGGCATTTTACATTATTCAAAGATTGATTTCTTCACCAACCTGTCTCTGAGGGTCACTGGCCGACTTGACTTTCTCTCCGATATCACCCAGAAGTTTGACAAGTTTCTTCTCCTTGGAAAGCTCATCGTTCAGGGCTTCTCCTACACAGAACTGGAGAGCGGCCGACAGCTTCTGATACCAGCTTTGAAAGCAGGCTTCACCTTGTGCATCCCTCAGCAGCCTGGAGGAAAGCAAAAGCAAGTCCTGTGTCTGAAGGAGACTTAAAAAAAAAAGAAAACACCTCCGGCAGTAACAATCAGTACATTTCAGACTAATCTGTGTGTGGTGGCTTGGGGCAGTTTAGCAGCTTAAAATGGGGAGCATGCTGCTTATTTGTTGGCAGTCACCAAATTTCATCTGACAACTAATGAGGCTCCAAGAGAGAAGAATCAATAAAAACGCTGCCCTTCCTTATTTCAATTCCCAATAGTTTTTCTGTTTTCACTCTTCTTAATTCTATAACAAACACTTAAGTCAGGAAATTTCAGAATTACTAAAATATGGGCAAGGATTTATAAACACGTTTTTCCAAGGGATGATTCTAGCTTAACTATGAAGGTCAACTTTCTGTCAAGGATCTTCCCCAATCCATCACGTCCATATGCATTGATGCCACTGCACCATCAGAACATCCCCCGATAATCTGCAAAGGCAAGAGACTGTTTTGCTTGTTTCTGGACATGTCTGGGTTCAATTCTTAGCTCTACACCATATACACCACTTAAGCTGGAATATTCTTTTTGTGTTTTAAAAAAGATATTTCATTTTTTAAAGATGTGTGTGTGTGTGTGTGTGTGTGTGTGTGTGTGTGAGCAGATGAATCCCTGGAACTGGAGTTATAGGTGATTGTGAGCCATCCAAGGTAGATGCAGAGACTTGTCCTTTGCAAGAGTAGCATGTTTTTGTAACTGCTGAACAATCTCTCCTTCTTTCTCTCTGTATAAAATAATGATCCCCACTGTGTAAAGTTGCAGAGAATGTGGAGTGCTGACATAATCATGTGTCTGGCACCTTGGAGCATGGAGTCTATCTGCATTTGCAGCTTCACCATGTTAATTTCTGAATGCCTGGAAGGAAGTCTGCTCATGAAGCCATACAGCATGAGTGAGGATGCTTGCAAGGAAAGGGAGTGGGGACAGGAATTTGATTACTCTGTCTACCACTTGGCAATTTATATTGCCTTAAAAGCAATTACAATATGCTAAAACCTTACTTTCCATCATGCCCTAAAACACAAGAGTAGAATAAAAAGAAGGAACACTTCCTTTGAAACTTAACTATTCTAAGATCGATTCCTGTAATCTTAGTTAGTCTTTAATTTTTTCCTCTTCTGAAAATAGTATTCATGTTAGAAGAGCTTGAAGAAAATCAGGGGTCAAGAATACGGGGAAAGAATGTTTGGCATTGTAGCAAAAAACAAAATCCCCAAAATCAAAAGGAAAAACAAAAAGCAAGACCAACCAAGCAAACAAACAAAGCTAGAAGCATGCATCAGTTGATTTCCCATTGATATGGCAAAGTATCTACAGATCACGAAGGAAGAGAGGGTTTGTTCAGGGTCACAGTCTGAGGGTGCGATCCAGCACAGCAGGGGCATAAGGCAGCTGATCACATCACATCTACAGTCTGGAAACACAATTGTGAGTGCTGATGCTTAGCTTATTTTCTTCTTTTGACTCATTTTAGAACCCTCAGCCCATGCAATGATGCTGTGCACATTGAGGGCGGGTCAAAATCCCACTCTAATAAACAGAATCTCCCAAGTCCCTCACAGACAGTCGGGCCATAGACTTGTCTCCAAGGTGAGTCTAGACCCTGTCAGCACCTTGGCATTTAGTACAAACCATCATAGCGAGTGTCATTATTCATTCCCGGTTTTGTGTCCTTGCCCAATATATAGTACACTCCAGAGGTCCAACGATGCTTGCTTTCATCTGTTCAATGCTCTGTTCTGTTACATTTAAAGATAAGCTGATAGAGAATGTGGTTTTAAAGAGAATGCCTTTTCATCACAAGCCTCATGGAACCACTCCTTCTTACTGCTTCCTTTGCTGTCCCAAAGGAAATACAACTTTGTGTAAAATATCAATTCTTAATTGCTCCTGGAAAGAACTAGAAACATGTATACATAAAGGAACACAGAGGAGCTGAGGATGCATGGCAGAAAAACATGTGCTTAACTGCTAACACGCTTACTATCAAGGGGAGAACAGACAATGAAAATCTTTACTGCTTATCCCCACAATGAGTGTTTCAAAGTGCCTGACAGGTCAAAAGGAACCATGACATCATTTGAAGATTCCAAAAAAATGTGTGGTCATGTACGCAAACACAATGCTGCAAGAGCAGGCAAAGCCATGCACAACTTCAAGATATTTTATGTAGAACTATGTCTTTCAAATTCTTGCCTCAAGGATTGCAGTGCCCTTTTATAGTTTATTTGGAGGATTGTGGTGGTGTGCCCATGTATAGTTTATTTGGGTTCAGCAAAGTAGGGGGTTTCCATTTCCCACATACACATTTGTCAGCATTTTCTTACACCTTGAATACTGAACCAATTTGCTCTGAAATATTTTAACCGCTTCCAGTTTATAAGTACGAATCCATAGCCACTGAACTGCTGTGTATACATGATAAAAAGATGCTATTCTGAACAAATGAAACCTACAGCTTTTTTACTAAAATAACCAAAGAAAATGTCTTTTTTAAGGGTTGATGTTATAGGGACTGCCAGAACTGGATAGTTAATTGGTGTTTTAATGCCTTTGTTTTTTATTCTGTCAGAAATAAATTTACCACTCTTGTAAGCCATGCATTTGCTGCTTTCTAGTCAAGAAGGAAAATATCAGTTTGATTCCTTGTCTACAGTGGAGTAGAGCAGAGATTTGCATAAAGAATATGTGACTCTGATGTAAAACACATCAGTGCTAAGACTGCTCGAAGGCTCCTCTTGGGATTTTTCTTGGAGAATGTAACTGGCTTAAATCCTGAATCCTGCCAAGAGCACATGCTCTTCTGATGGGGCAGGGCTCAAGCTCTTTGTGTAAGGAGTTTGTTTTTACACATGGTAGAGATAAAGCCATACAGTGCTAGCAATGACCATGAGGGGCCAATTATTCTGCCCCTACACCCTTAGGACCAGACACTTTCATTGGTAATAGAAATTAACAGGGCCCTTAATTTAAACTGTGCAGTTTTGAATGGGGTGTCTCTCAGTTGTGTGTCAGTGACCTTCCCTCCAAGAACGAACAAATCCTTCATGCTGTATTTTTTACTCATTGCTTCTGTTTATAAGAAACCAGAAGTTAGTTGGCTACTGTCCCTTGAGCGTTACAGTAATCCTTTTTGAAAGAGATTGCCAAGAAAAATGTTTAAAAATAGAAAGTGAAGGTCAAAGGACTGAGGACGTCAGACCCATTGAAAGAGCAGGCATTTAAGAGGCAGGGGATGTGACCATGCACAGACTCCGAGACTGTCCTGTGGCCTTCAAGACCCAGCTGTGACATTACTTGATATCATCTCTTGTCCAGCTGCTTTGATGAGCTTATAACAACTATACACCCTTGTTGATAGAGGTTTCTGTCCTGTCTGATCCTGCAGCCGTTCAGTCCCAGTGAAACACACAGAGGTCTACATTAATTATAAACTGGTTGGCCTATTAGCTCAGGCTTCTTATTAGCTAATTTCTACATCTAAACCCATAATTCTTGTCTGTGTCAGCCCTGTGGCTTGGTTCCTTTATCAGAGAGGCATTCCTATCTTGCTTCCTCTGCATCTGGGTAATAACTGCAGACTCAGCCTTTCCTCTTCCCAGAATTCTCCTGTTCTGGTCGCCCCACCTCTACTTCCTGCTTGGTCACCCCGCCTATACTTCTTGCCTGGCTGTGGGCCAATCAGCGTTTATTAAAATACAAGTGACAAATCTTTACAAAGTACAAGATCATTATCCCACTGCACACCCTGGCAATGCTAAAATGAACATACACACATAAAACTTAGGTAAGTAGGGAAGATTTTGTCTGTGTTCAGTATTACAGACAGGAATAAAGAGTGAAGGAAATGTAACTTTGGTGACAACGCATCTGCCAGAATGGTATGTCTCTAAATTAATTGACTCTCCTGGACTCAGAGATGTTCAGAATAACCATAAACATTAGCTAGCATGAAATGGAGGTTTTCCTCAGATATTAAAGTGGTTCTGAATTCTTTGGGCAGATGACAAGCATCTGGGCACATGATAAACAACCCGCTGGAGCTACAGGGAAAATAGAGCATTTATATCTCATCAGTCTACCATCAGGACAGAGCACAGCAATCATACCATCCAGTCCCCTTTGCCCCCAAGTTCACTTCAGTCTACTTGCTCTTAATTTTAGTCCTCCACAGCATAGTACCCCACATCATAGGGGCTCACTGAGCTCTTTACTACTGTGAATTCCATGCTTCCCACAGCCATTAACAGAAAAGGATGGAATCCCACCATAATGAGCGACTTTTGGCCACTCTAGCACTCCTATTTGCTTCCATCTTTTCTTGCATTTGTTGATTGTTTTTTACATAATCTGAGGTGTGCAGGTCAGGAAACTGATGTTAGAAAATACTGGGAGGTTCTGGTTTGTGAATTCTTCAAGGATTCTTAGAACCTTGGGAGAGACAAAGGCTAAAACCCAACTCTTAATGCAAAGTTGCTAATATTAATATTTTAATAGTATGGTTAATTTTATTTTACATCTAGGTGGTTGAGATGTTTAGTTAACACTTCACACTGAGGAATGTGGTATAGACTCTTTGCACAGATGGCAGGGCCATTTGATTGGTCCATTGTTAACATACAGATTTGCTTTCCCAAATTTTCATCCTGTGAATGTTGCATGTTTATGAGCCAAGACGAATATGTGCTTCCAATCAATAGTTATTGGGCAGTATCTGTTTACCAATACCAACAGTATGTAACTACTTACATATAAAACTAATCATAAAGACAATACATAAAAATAGTTAATTCTTTTTTTTAGAGATTATTTTTATTTTTAGAACTTTTAAATATCTGAGGAGTTCTATAAAAGATGTAGCTGACACCGTTTATGTACATATTATGGTTACAGATAATGATTATTATTTGCTCATAAGTGGACATTCCATTGTGCTCAATACTGGGTGGCAGATATGATAAATGTTTCCAACACTAAGCTTTCTCCTCTGAGAAAGACTGCTCATCCCTCAATTTTCCAGAAGACCTCCAATGCCTTCCTATGAGCAGAATATCCTTATCTGGATCATGATAGCTCAACTATGTGGTTTGTCCTGGTGCTGGCCCAGGAACCGGATGACCTGTGTACTCATGTTCAGATATGTTACACATTCTCTGGGGTTTAATGGAGCTTCTCACCATTTTGCTTTTAGCTGTGAGAAGATACAGGAGAGGTTTCTGGAGGACTGAGGTGAGGGGACCCTGTGGAGCAGAGTTCACTTTGGATGCTCAGAGCCTGGTGAAGTGAAGTTTCAGCCAAGTAAGGCTTGGTTGCTGCAAGACTCTGTAGTTTTTGAACCTGAGTTGCAATGGTAAGGAATGTCGGCCAGTGGTGGTGGCACACACCTTTAATCCCAGCACTCAGGAGGCAGAGGAAGTCAGATCTCTGTGAGTTCTGGGCCAAACTGGTCTACATGGTGAGTTTGAGGATATCCAGGTCTACACAGTAAGACCTTACCTCAAAACTAATTTTTAAAAATTTGATGAATATGCCAAATCCCATACTTTGTATTTTCTTCATGTCTTTATTTTCACACCTTTGTTTAAATCCACTTTAGAATGTGGAACATAATTTTTTAACACCCCCAATGGCAGCAGTGAGGATAATTGGGGGCAAACCTAATTACTGAAAATAAATAAAAAAATTATCAGGAGCAAAATCTAGCAAATTAGATGAGTGATCAATTACTAGATGCTACTTCAGAAAAAAAACTTTAAGCAATAAAAAAAATAGCTCTTTGTCATGGATCATAAAGAACCCCAAAGGGTGTTTAAAAAATGATTTGGCTTGGCTCATTTGAACGTGTATGTTCTCTCATAATACTGCAATTTTTATTGTTATTTTATTTTGACTAGCATACTTTTTTGATTCATTTACAAGTCTGAATAGGCCTAAGTGCCATCTGCTGCTTTGGCCAGCCAAATGTTATGCATCTGAGTGGAGACGGTCAGAGGGAACATCCCAGGCTGTTACAAGCAGCAGCGTGATGGTGAGATTGTTCAGTGTCTACATGACATGGTTAAACATAGGCGAAGGGCAGTGAGGGAGGGGTAACTGTGAAATCTGCTGCAATGGCAGCATATAGCATCTGGTATGTCCAACTGGAAGGATGGCTTTGAGTGAAGAACCATCTGAATCGTCAGGCTGAATGATATGTATGCATCCTTGTTGCCTTGGAGGTGCCTACATCTTGGACTGGCTGGGGAGAGGTGCATCTGTTGTTTCAGCTTCCGGGAATCTATTGCAGATTAACTCTCCAAGGCTCTTTAGGCGATAGGCTAATGGTTACACTACACAAAGCATCCCTCCTCCTGGGCGCGCTGCACGTGTTCTCAGATGGGCTGTTTGGAAGCCAGGAGTCCTCAGCATCCTGGGGACTGAAGTAGTTCCCTTACAGCCCTTCTCCTTGCAGAGTGTAGCGAGGAAGCAGACATACAGACAGTCCTCTACAGAGATTCAGGTGCCACACAAGCATGGAGCCTGCCACTCAGTAAAAGAACTTGTCATTTCCCCTGGGACTGGGTGAACAGGAATTGATGTCAGGGCTTTCAGGGTGAGAAGGGTCAGTAAAAGAGTGGGCTTCAGTATGTACCCAAACTGTTTTACAAATCAGAGCTATCATTTTCTCATGTTTCAGATAAACCCATGAAATGCAAAGCTAGACCTCCTACTATGAAGGTATCCTATACCCCTCCATTCCACTCCCTTATCACCCTCCCTGTACCCTCAGAGCTCAAACCAGGTAATCACAACATTCTTGACAATGAATTCTTGGCGGGGGGGGGGAACCCTAGCTCAAACTGGGGGTTTGCAAATGCCTCTTTGCTCTTCTGTGTGGAAGTCACTTTTTCTTTTCTCTCTCCACCCCCAAAGTCAAGGGACAATGGAAGTCAATTAGGAAGCCACTAACTCACCTCTGACCCTTTTGCAGGTGCCAATTTAAAACCCTCCTGGTGCTGCGAAGTAGCTGGGGGTGAAGATGTGTCGAATTACTGGGAAATCAAATGCTAAACTGAAAAGGGCTGGTGGGAGTCATCTGATAGCTAAAAACTGCCAGCGCATTTTAGAACCCACTCTGGTTTTAATTAGAGGGTGTGGATGGTTAAAGATAGGACAAAATATAATAAAAGTTTTATTTAAATCTACCAGATTTGTCAGTTTGAAGAAAACTGTTGGAGACAGTAAAATCTGAGTCAGTGCAAGAGGAAGACTGTTGTAGAAGTACCACGGCACTCCAGAAGATAAAAGGCTTAGAGCACAAAATAAGGACATGCGGTTTGTGATGCCTTGATTGTCCACTTGATTGAAAGAGAAAACACCTAGGAGATTGGGAAAACACACATCTGGGTATGTCTATGAAGCTATTTGTAATGAGTCTTTCTCTGTCCTGCAGCCAGCTCCCAAATAATTACACAGGGAAACTTCTTATTACTTATGAAAGCTTGGCCTTAGATTAGGCTTGTTTCTATCTAGCTCTTATTTAAATTAACTCACTTCTACTAATCTGTGTGCTATTGAATGACTTGTGGCTTTGACCTCTCCTCCTGCATGTTCTGCTTCCTCTGTGTCTGGCTGGCAAATCTACCTTTATTCTTCCCAGAGTTCTCTCTGTCCAGAAGTTCCTGCTATACCTCCTGCCTACCTATTGATTTTTTTAAACTTTTTTATTAATCAGATGCCTTAGGCAGGCAAGGTGAAACAAATACAACACATCTTTTTATAATTAAACAAATGAAGCATAAACAAATGTAACACATATTTACATAATTAAAGTAATTCCCACAGCATAAAGAAATGTAACCCACATTTGCACAGTTACAGTAATTTCCACAACAACTTTTTCTAGAGAGGTTAGACATAATGAAAGGCTTGATTCCTTGATAAAAGTTTCAAAATCTGCAGAGACTATTGGGAGTTAGAAGATGAGACTGATTGGAAGAAATGAATCCTAGGGATTATGGTTTGGTGGTCATATCTTGCTCTGGTTTGCTCTACATACTCTCTTTTGTGATATGAGCCAATCTACCCACATCTTCACCCTGACTCGCTGATAGCTCAGAAACATTGAACAGAATATATACTTCTTACATTGTCTCTGTCATGTGAGTTTTGTCACAGTGATAATAAAATTAATGTACGGTTCTTAAAAAAAGACTTATTATTGTGTGTGTGTGTGTCTATCTGAGTGGATGCCACATATGTGTAGTGGCCACAGGGTCCAGAAGAGAGCATCAGATTTCCTGGAGCTAGAGTTACAGGCGATTGTAAGTCTCTTGATTTGGATGGTGAGAACAGCCCTTTGCAGGAGCGGCAAGTGCTCTTAAGCACTGCACCATCTCTTCAGCTTCAACACAGGTTTCCAAACTCATGAAAGAGTTAGGCTAAAGTTGTCGTCTTTGGGTATCCCTTTCTACTGAGTGTTGCCCCTTAGAGTATATGCTTGCCTGTATAGGTATATAATCATTGTTGTGACTAATCATCACAGTGAGATAAAATGTTTTATGGACATAATAGTCACATATTTCATTAAAACTTTTAATGGATTTTTCTGGACAAAAGTTAGTCATGGATAGTATCCAGCTTGTGTGATCAGTAACAACTGGGATTTCTGTCTTACAATGCTACAATCTTAGGATCAAAGGGGAGCTGTAATGGAAGAAGCTATGCTAGGCAGGAAAGTTCCCCTCTGAGATTTCTGAACCTATAAGAGAAAATTGAGAAAATGAGACCCCTTCTAGTCATCCTGCTGAAGGGTATTGTTCACCGTGTCCCTCTAATCTACTCACATGCATTCAAATATCATAAGTATTCAAATCTTGAATAATATGATTTAGAACAGGAAAACCTGTCCTCCCCCTCCAGTTTCTAAGGCGTTAATATGAGGTAGTTTTTTGTTGTTGCAAGGCGTTTTCTTAAACTAAGCAGGGAGCCATGGATATTGAGCTCTTTCAGATGCCTTTCCCATGTTACTACTTTCTCTTGATAATTTTTAAAAGCAACACCATTGGAGGAAGTCTGGTTCTGGCCGCACAAAGTTACCTGTGGAGCCTTCCACCTTCAATCCCCCTTTCCTCACATTCTACTTTTCTCCTTCCACCTTCAATCCCCCTTTCCTCACATTCTACTTTTCCCCATTCTCTGAACTCCAGGATCCTTCTGCTCTTCATCTCCTCCTTGGGTGAAACCTCCACAGAGTTCTGCTCTGTAATGTGTCCTGGGCGCTCCACGATATTACATAAACGTGGAGTTGAATGACTTGTTGAGACCTCTGCCTCCCCTGCCCCCTCGCACCAACTTGATTCGTTAAGGGAACTAAAACTAAGAATTGGCTCAGTGTTCCATGATAGGAATGCAGAGGTCTTGACTTGTGTAGAGTTCTTTGCACATCATGTGTCTGTGTTAAAATTCACTATAAGGTGATCTGGACTTTCTATCTGTATCCAGTCTGGCAAGGGGTTCAGGGGGATCATAAAATGGCGGAAGGGGTCAGTAATCCAAATTCCGGCTCTAGCACTCGTATTTGTAATTCTTACTGCAGCTATCAAACATCCGCTTTACACTGGATGTTTGCCAAGCCCTTTGCCTTGCTGCCGCGGTAGGTAATTTACACATGAGCTCAGTATTGTGAATCCTGACAATACTGGGGCACCGTGGTTCATGGAAACTGAACAATTTGCTCAGAGTCAAAGCCAGTGGGCCGAGGATGCAAACTCATATATCTGACCCCAGCGTCCTCACTTACTACTCCTGGGCTGTACCTCCTGAGAGTCTATCAAGCTTGCTTACAAACTGACACTAATATGGAATCTAGGAATCATCACCATCCTCCTCCTCCTCTCTCTCTCTCTCTCTCTCTCTCTCTCTCTCTCTCTCTCTCTCTCTCTCTCTCTCTCTCTCTCTCTCTCCCTCTCTCCCTCTCTCCCTCTCTCCCTCTTTCTCTCTCCCTCTGCCAGTTTCCTGTCCTACTTTTAGTTGATCTGTTTTTGCATCCCTCTTCTTAATCCACTGAGGCTAGACTTTCTGTGATTGCCTTCTTTCTTTCCAAGTTCCTTGTTTCATTTGGTTCTGCTATTTAAAAACTCCTTGCCAAAGTCCACCAAAAATCATTATTTTCCTTTCCTCTTTTAACATACACTTTTAAATTTAAAATAAGTTTGTTAGACCAAATATTATTTTGTGTGAAATGTTTTAAGGTTGGAAGCCTTTTGCCTCCTCACCTTACCCCAAAGGAGCATAGAAACATGGAATCTAATAATATCCATTGCACTAAGTCTTCCTCCATCCCTACCTCACTTGAGAAAGTAGGACCAACATTAGACTGTGGAAAAACCTGGCCTGCTGTGGTTCCTAAAGAACCACAGGAGTGGGTGGCATTGGTGAAGGGGATGGGGGGGGGGAAGGGACTAGGTGGAAAGTAATAACACAGATAGCATCTGGGAATGTGAGGCTCCAGATGGGCTGGGCACAGCTAACATGTGTTCTTTGCACAACACACCTTAATTGGACCCATGCTTCCAAATAACTACAAGTTACAGCAGAGGAGAAATGGGAACTCTCTAACATCGGCACACATACATAACATAATAAATTCTGCCTGACATGTAATTAATGCCCAAACCCTGCTGCTGGAATTTTAGATTAGTCAGAGAGATGACTATTTTTCCTTACTCTTGGAAAATATGCCTCTGAATTTCTAACTCAATTCTTTTATTTTTTTTCAGAATCTACAGTTCTTTTAAAGGCAATGTAAGCATCTTTTTCATAATATTCCCCTAACAAAATTTCTTTTAACAATAAAGCAATTCCTTGGTTGAATGGAATGAATGTTTCATAAGAATAGCAACCTAATATTATTAATAAAATAATCCTCTTTACCCCCCAGCCTTTTGTTCTCGTGCAGCTCCTGTGGAAAGCCTTATTATCCCCATGTTGTGTGGGGAGCAGCTCAGGTGTTTGAACACAGCTGGAGGGGCAGTTTTACAAGTGTAAGGCAAGGCTGGCTTTGAAATATCCAGTGTTCTTGGCACTCCAGCTTCACATCACAGCTGGGGCAGCTGCTTCAGCCTTCACTTTTCAGAGTCACCAACAGTGTGATTTGTCCTGTAAAAATGTTGAAGTTTCCCTGGGATGCTTTCCGTAAGATTTGGAGCTGTGTTTGATGTTCTGAGAAAATATCAGGGATGTTCCTGTTCATCCTTATGAAAGAAGCTGTCACTTGAAGTGGGCTTGTTCCTTTCAATCCCACCCCTTTCAGCAACTCAGGGAATGTGTCCTGGTATTCTTCGAGACCTCCACGACCCACCTGCTAATTGCCTGTAGACCTGTGTGATGTTTCAGAGGTACTGTCCAGAATGTACGTTGTAGGCACAGTCTCCATAGGACATAAGTGTGGAAACAGTACCTGACACTCCCCATTCCCAGCACGTTCACCTGACTGTATTAGGAGTTGCGTTCAACCTGAGTGCTTATGAAGTTGACAAAGCCTGGTATCAAATCCATTGTTCTTATGGACTGAATGTTTTCTATTTAGCACCAGTGTTGGAAGCCCCTAATACTTGAAATATTCGAAGATAAGACCTTTTCCTTTAAGGAGTTAATGAAAGGGAAGTGAGGTCATAAGGGTGTGTCATTGGTCCAACAGGGCTGGTGTTCTTGTAAGAAGAAGAAGGAAGGTCTCTGAGGGCTGTGCCACATCAAGAACATGTCTACAAGTCAGACGCAGCCCTTATCATGGACTGTTGGCTTCCAGAATCATGGAAAAGTGAATCTCTGTTGTTTAAACCACCTGACTGTTATTCTGCTATGGAATCCTGTTTCAGTTTCCTTCCTTTTTCTGGGACAAATCACTATGACCAGAAGCAATTTAGGGGAGAAAAAGTTTTATTTTTCTTACACGTCCAAGCTACAGTCCGCAGTAAAGGGAGGTTAAAAAAGGAACTCTATGCCAGAACGCAGAGGACCACTCTCTCTTGTACAACACAGGCCCCCTTGCTTAGGGATGTGTAATGGAAGGTGCATAGAGATGGAAGGAAGCTTCCATATTTCTTTAGGTTCCTGCATGTGTCAAAGAGCTCTCCAAATCCTATTTTCGTTTCTGATACAGACTTTATCACATAGGTGTGATCAATCATAGCCCAGCTAGTGCTCTAGGCAGACAACTCACCAAGACTTGTATATTTGGATGCTTCTAGGCCTTTCTGTGCAGTATCCTTCTCCCAGGTTATGAGGCTCAACCCCTCTGGAATGAAGAGTGTCTTAATATATCACCTATTATCAGATCTGGGTAGTTTATTGAAATTCTTTATGGCCAACTCTATCCAAGACAGAGAGATGAGTAAAGATTAGAATCCCCATGACCATCTTGGCAGAGAGAAAGTCTCAGCTCAGCAGCTTGCTTTGGAAAGAGAGTTGAGTCGGGAAATATCGATGAAAACCACAGTATCGCAATAGGCATTCAATGTTCGTTAAACATGGGAATCAATGGCTATTCAGTAACTATATCTCTTTCTTCTAGGCAGCTTTAGCTGTCAGTTTGACACAGCCTGGAATGTTTGAGGAGTCCCAGTTGAGGAATAGCCCAGATCAGGTAGGCTTGTGAGCATGCGTGTGTGTATGGGGGGGTGCGTGCGTGTGCGCACATGCATGGGGTTTCTTGGTTATTAAGTGATATAGGGGGTCCAGCCCCCCAGCCCACCATGAGTGGCACCATTCTCTGGGTAGGTGGTCCTGGACTGTATTTTAAAAAAATAAACTAGACAAGCATGAGCCTGTGAGTCAGCAAGCAGTGCTCTCCGTGGTTTCTACTGCAAGCTCTTGTTGGAGTCTTAGCCAGATGCCGTCAGGGATGGCCTGTGGCCTGTAAACTGAAAGAAATCCCTCTGCCTCCTAAATTACTTTTGATCAGAGTGTTTTATCACAGCAACAGATTGAGGCTAGAACATCCATCTTCCTGAAATTAATTTCTTGTATTCATGAATTGAAGTTTCGGGACATGTACCCAGCTAGTTTGCTAATAAGTCTAGAATTATAGATTCTTAACCAATTGTGTTTCCATATGTGTTTTCTTTGAATAATCAAACCCTTTTCCATAGGTGTATGTGCAACAATATTTGTATGAAAACATATTTTAAAGTACTATTACTTAAAGATTAAACAAAATGTATATAGGTATATGAAGCCTTTAGAATGTTTAAAAGGGGCTAGTGAGATGGTTCAGCATAAATTGCTCCTGCAGAGAACCTAGGTTCAGTTTCTAGCATCCATGTCAATGACTCACAACCCCCTGTTACCTCTAATTCCAAGGGATCTGGGGCCTCTCGTCTTTGTAGGTTCCTGCACTCATGTGCATGCATGCGTGCTCTCTCTCTCTCTCTCTCTCTCTCTCTCTCTCTCTCTCTCACACACACACACACACACACACACATACACACACACACACACACACACCCCAAAACTTTTTAAAATAACAAAAATAAATCATGAAAAAGAGAAAAAATTCTGAAGGGAATAGCAGAGATCCTCTGTCATATTGTAATTCCAGGACTCAGGTCATGGGGAGACTCTGAATGTTGTTACCACGAGGAAATAATTTCTTAAGTTAACCTGGATGGGGCAATTCTATTGTCAGCAGTTAAATTAGTTTAGGCTAGGATATTTGAAAGTTGGAAGCCCAAGGCCCTCTCGCCTCCATCCAGGCCTAGGAAGGTGTGAATCCAAACTGACTAGGATCCCAAAAAGCCAGAACATGCAGTAGAATCAAATCCCAGTGCCATTATCATTGGCTTCTCAGACTGGAGGGGAAAAGGGGAGGGGGAGTGGGGAAGCGGGAGGGAAATGGGAGGAGCGGAGGAGGTGGAAATTTGGAATGGCACTATTTATAATGCAATAATAAAAAATTAAATGTGGAAAAAAAAAGAAAGTTGGAAAATAGAGTACCAAACCAAGCCTATGTAGGATTCATGTAATGGGGTCAGGTGAGCCTATTCATTTAATAAATAACTAGAACATTTCTTTCCAAGGACTCTTTGAAATTTTGTTTTTAAAACTTAGTATTGACTTCTAATACTGTTAATACAAGAAGATGTCAAGCTTCAGAATCTGCTCTTATTTAAGATGTGAACAGTTTTAATGACAAAAACAAAAGTGGTGAGGTGGCTATGAAAACTAAAGTCTCTGTAACAATCTATAGGTGGCTTTCATTTGTATGATAATATCATTTTTATTTGTTTCCTCATTAGAATGTCAAAATGTCTACCTTGGATATCACATTACTTAGGGATTTCTAAGATTCTCCCTTTGTTATCACCCATAAAGGAAGGTTCGAGACCCTCATTTTGATTTTAATGAAGCTTCTTGCGTCTTGCGTCTAAAGTCATCAGTGGAGGTTGGACTACATGCTCCAAGGGCAGATAATTGAAACTGCTTTGAAATTAATGGTTAGCCATTTTCTTACCAAAAAAGTGTATATTTTTCAATTTAACTTTCTTAAAACATGGCATTTGTTCTGTTATAATTGGAAAATTACTAATTTGAATTATGAATAAAACATTTTTATACTCTATCATTGGAATTCTTCCTGAATCATTATTTTCTGCCATGTTAGTATTTTATGTTAAACAACTCTAATATTCTAAAGTCACTTTTTTATTTTATGCATTACTTGAATTTCTTTCCTTTCTCCTTCATTTTAATAAATGATAAAATAGGATAATATATTGCATTATTTACTATTTGGAATGTAATGAGGAATGGAGAAAACAGGGTGAAGAGATGGCAAACTGGTGAATTTTGATCACCCCCTTTACTAAGAATTCTGGAAACGTGCAACTAGAGAATTTAATAACAATCTTTTATCTTTGCATAAAAATCATTTTGTTCTATTTTATCTTGAGATAGGATCTCATGTGGCTCAGGTTGGCCTGAAACTCACTACGTAGCTAAGGTTGGATTTGAACTCCTGATCTTCCTGCTTCTCTGAGAGCTAGACTAATAGACATGCACCACTATGTCCAGCTTCTTCCACAAGAAATTTCATTTGAGTTTCCCTCATTTATGTTCCCATTTCTCTCTTTCTCTCCTGGATTAAGAACATCTGTCCTGAAGTATGCAAAAGACATGGTAAGGAGTTAGATGTCTCTGAGTTTGAAATGTGATGGGGCCATTTAATAGTAATGTGACCCTTGGCCCACGGTTTAATGGTTCTAACTACAATGGGATCCAATGATAGTTACTGGCAAGATTTCTGTGAAGATTAGATGACATAATTCACTAAGGAAGTCCTGTGGAAGCCCTGATGTTACTATGGGCGAGCCCACTGATGGCCAGAGTGGTCTCTGCTAGTGCCATTAGCACTCAGTGTCAGCTCCCACTTCTGCACACCTCAGAAGCTCACTTGGTTGCAGTGTGGCCTACCAGCCCCACCCGACAAGTTTTGCTAAACATGTCCTCGTAAAAAACGTTCGCTCTACTCAATCAAAATAACTGCTAAGTCTTCTTTGTCTAAAAGTTGTTTAGCTCCCATGCTCAGGCTGATAAAAGCAGGAATGATGGAGGGCTTTCTCAAGTGTTCAGGACAAGTCTGGCTTCAAGGATATTCGAGTTCAATAACTTCAATTGGTTTTATGTCATTGTGAAAAGCACCAGGAAGAGAAAAAGAAAACCCTACTTCAATAACAGTCAGGGCAATTTGTAATAAGCTTTGCAACAGCAGGGTTGAAATCAAGAACCCAAGAAAACAGCGAGAGAACCCACTGAGCAGCTCTCTCTGAGGACCACTGTTTTACCCACAAGATGGAGTACAAGGCAGGGTCTTAGTTTACCATCACACTGAATGGTGGAAGTGGACATGCTTCTCCTTGATTCACTTATTTGGGATAATTGTTATCAACAATCAGTCTGGGCTGGTTGGGTTGGATATAGTACCCATGAACACAGACAGAATTTAGTATGGCACACGTGTGTCAGTGCAGTATCAGCGGACCATTCCTTGGTCCTTGGTCCAAATAAACAAGGGACTTTTTGCTTCTGAGAAGACACGCCATTGCTTCTAGGTTAAATCTCGCACAGCACTGGTGAGAATAACTACTTACTTCCGTGTTTCCCACAGAGGGGAACATTTAAGAGCCACAGAAACAGAAGTTAATAAGTACACATGAACTATAGAAAGACTGGCTGAAATAACCTATTTCACGAGTTGTTTTGCTTTTTTTAAAAAGAGAGATGCAGCTTTGAGTTTCTTGAATTGTGAAAAATTCAGAAGCTTTGAACATTTTTTAGGCATCCCAATGCTCTGGTCACTTTCCCCCCATGAATTCTTATGGAAAGGGGATTCAACGTCTGGAGCCCTGCTCTGTCCTCTCCTTTCACTTCCGGTCACCTCCCGGGAACCTGGAACCTCATGGCTCAGAACAACGGAATTTTTTAAAAACATAATAGGAAACCTTTTTCATTTTCAAACATATAATGGTTTAGGCCAAAGTGAGAGAAAAATGGCTTTGCTAGATTCTTCAGATAAAATTTACACACACACACACACACACACACACACACACACACGCACAAAACCTACCCAGACCCTGATGATACCATGTGGACTTAAGCATGTCCCTGAGGAGTAACCAAGACAAGGCAACAGTCATCATGGGTAACATGCCTGTCCCCATGAAACTGATACTGCAGAGGACAGAGGCAGAAGAGAAACAATTACAGGATGAATAAGCAGATGATGAAAGTTTTTGACCTGAAACAACTCAGAATATGGCTTTAGCTATCAGTTAAAGAACATCCTTGGGCATCAACTCAGAGTACCCCCAAAACACAAGTATCTACAGTTTATTAATCTCTAAGATGAGCTACATTGCAAAAGCACTATACCTTTAAGTGCACGAATGAAGTATAGTTATGACCTCTTCTTCGACTAAATCAAGGATGGCTTAATCTACTTGTACCATTTTTATTTCTGGGATGTAGCTTCTAATTTGATATAAATAGGCATTCTGGTTTTCTGCTAGATAGGATCCAATTTTCCCAAAGGGTATTTTGGCTAGGAATTAAGCACTGCTCAACACAGTGAGAAAGCAAATTTCCTAGATCTATATGAAGATCCTTTGATGTTTAAAATGTGCAAAAATGGTCAGCGGTGAGGTAGCTGGCTTTGTGATTATCATCTTTTAGACCCTTTCTCTAGGAACCAGCTGCTTGAAGTGGGGAAGGGTGAGCCAAGCAGGCCCCTGTTTTGGCAATTGGTTGGTCTTTCCTTCAAAGTAGTTCTATTTTGAACACCACAAAATCAGTCCCAGTACACTCCACATCAACTGTAGCAGCCAGTGCAGCTCTATGACCGATGCTTCAGGAGGCCTTGCTTCCACTTTGGAAATCTCCACTCCAAGCAAAACAAGCTTCATTGAAACTGACATGACCCATCAATGCCCTGCAGTTGTCCCCATACAGACTGGGCAAAACAGAGCCTTTCTGGAGACTTAGCAAAAATCTGCTCTGGTGAAATTTAAAGCATGTTGATCCACCCTTAGAAAGAACTTGTGATTGATTCACGTGTGGGGTTTGTGATGAATGGAATCAGAAGTTGTGTACCTGAGGGGACCTGGAAGAGAATTATAGCTATATGCAAATGTGGCACAATCCCCTTTTGCTAACACAGTCAGACTGCTTTTCATACCTTTTGGGCTAGTCTGGGGGATTTATTTCAGGTAACTCATCCCTTAGCTTGGCAATATTATGTCCCAATAAAGGCTTCTCTTACGTAGTGTTTCCTTGCCTGCTGATGATTTCATCATTGCTACCGTGAGCTGAACCAGTTCCAGAAAGAACAGAGAGGCACTAGGACTTTTAGCCTCACCTCACCCAGCAGCAGCAAGAAGACGATCTTAAGCATTCCAGAGGCATAAACAGAAACCGGGAACGTGGGACCCACAGAAGACAAATGGCTATGGAGAACTGAAAGACAGAGCTGGAAGCCATGGCCTGCAGAAAAGTCCTGAGAACACCAGGGTTCAGAACCAAGGGTCTAGTTACTCTCATTGTTAGGTGGCTAGCATTCAAAGCCTGGAGGAATAGCCTTGACTGAGCATTTAGAGCAATAAGCCTCTTGTGTTTGAAGCCCAGAGCCATTAGCCTCTTGTTATCTGGGACTACAGCTATGAATATTAAGCCCATCCCCCGGCATCTGGCACTCAGGACTGAAAGGACTAAGGAAGCCACTCCTTGCCAACTCCTATCTTCCCTCTGAATAGAGCAATAAGGACCCCTGTCAGCATTTTTGTAACATCCAGAGATACATAGTTATTGATTATTGATTGTGGTTAATATGTTCTCAGACACTGTGAAAAACCCTTTAAAGCATGAGCAATTTTAGTTCCAGAAACACACACGATTCCCACAATATTATTGAAAATATATGCCAAAATACATAAGAACCAAATAACAAAAAGTTTATAAACTTTTGTAACCCAAAAACTGATTGGGAAAAAAATTGCTCAGAATAAGAATGGGAAGGTCAGAGGGATGAGCTTTGTGAATCAAGCCTTGCAAATCAGTGACATGGATGGCTTCCTTGTGTAGGCAGAGACGTAGGAATTTTCTAGAGACCCTCCCAGAGTTCTGAGCAAGAGCTCAGAACTGGTTCCTGTAACAGCAAAAGGTGTTGAATGACTGATGCAAAGTTCAACGGGAATTTCTGCTATACCCCAGCAAGAAAGACAAAATGGCAGCAGAGATCTAGTTCATAGAAGCTCTCAAGTGAATAGACACCAGCTGAATTTGTTCTGTAACTCTAGAGAAACCAGGCTGTGTATAAAAGAATTTTGGGTAAGAAAAATGTCAAGTCCATGTAGATAAAGATTTACTAGAGCCTCCCTGTTCCTTTTGTGTTTGAGGAGGCGGAGGTCCATCAAGAGCAATTGTGTTGTCTGAGATCAGACAACTGGCCCTGCCGGAGCACTTTGCTGTTCTGCAGCACACTTTGATGGTATACCAGAAGGCCACTCAAAAAGAAGGACAACTCCTGTTTGCTTCTTTTCAGATAATTGCATTGCCGTCTTTGATTATGGTCCACTGGAGAGCAGAACTGCGCCAGACACAATGCCTAAGGTCCCATAAGCATCCAAATCACCGTTCCTTAACTTTTTAATGCCTGAGATTTCTTTGGTTACATCATGCCAAACTGATGCCTTTCTCCAGCTTTCTTGCTTGAAACTTCGGTGTGAAGGAAATCACAAATATAAATCCAAATGAGTTTTGACGTTGAAATTACACATAGGCTAGGCAACTCTGCCTGTTGTTCACACCATTGACACAGAATCACTAACATACACAGCGGTGGCAGAAGGAAGGGACAGCTACAAGAGTTTGAATAAAGAACTCTGAGGCTTAAGGAACTCGTTCACAGATGACGCTCCAAGATGAGTTGTTAAGGATGCTTTCAAGGGTTTACCTTACAGATGTTGGGTCACACAATATCAACAGGCCAAACGCAGCTGATAAAAGCCACAAATCAAAATTTTCCGAAGCATGGTGGGGGTGGGGCTTCAGTCTGGAACATCTTATGGATCCCCATAATAGAAAGAGATCATGTGGCCCTCTGACATCTCACAGCACCAACTCCAGCTATGTGAGGTTACAAATTCAAGGAAAATATTTTGGGGATATGGACTTGCGGGTAATTCTAAAGAATCTAAGGTAGCAAAGAGCTGAACCCTCTGTGTGGCCTCTCACTTCAACAACATGTCCTAGTTTGAACTCCTCTTTCACCATCCAGCAACTCTGACAAATGCATCATCGCCCTCAACTAACTCAACACCAGCATCTGTCTTCTGCCGCGATAACCACTCCTGTGCCGGCTGCCTATCTCACATTCTTATGAACAGCAATCTTGCCTATTTTTCCCATTTTTCTAGTCCTTTAGGCCACAACTTGGTAGTTCATTTCCCAGCATGAGCAGGAATGGAAAGATGGGTGGAATCAATGATACATTATAATAGTAGGACATGATAAAGAATAGAAAATTGGTAGACCGTGGCCTCTGGTCAAGTCTATATAAAACTCTCAAACTCACATGAAAGCTGGTGATGGTGGGTGTTAAAAAGCTGCAAAACCTCAATGAAAGTGGGCAGAAGATCAGAGCACTGCTTTTCCTCTTTCCATACTTATAAATGTCCAAGTGAGCAGGGGAAATACCTAGAAAGGAAGAAGTGCTGGTGTCTGGTATTATGAGAGCAAGTTAGTTTAATAACAGCTCCCCCTTTATGAAAAAAGGACCCCTTAGTTGAAATAAGCATCTACCAGGCTTGACAAAAACAACATGAAGTATCAGGGAATATAGGAAGTAAAAATCTTGAGGTGAGGCCTGTTAATGACACCTGGGTTGTGGTGAGTGTTCTGGAAAAAGTATTGGAAGAGAGGAAGAAAATATTCAAAGGGGCTTAGGTCAGCATCCACAGGACAAAAGTCAGAGTGGTTCATTTAATGGATAGTTTAAATAAAATCCAAGTGCAACCTGTGATGCAATTAAAAGCAGACTGTAAGTTTGAGCACACTCAGCATGTCTTTGAAAAGGTCATAATTATAAACGAGCAATTTTCAGGCGTTAATTACCAACCTTCCAAAAGTGCTTCCAGGAAAACATTTCCTCCTTAATGGGGCTTCACTTGTTTATTTCCCATAAGAAATGGCACTTCCACTTAATGGAGAGTGGGAAGCATGGCTGCACTGATATCACAGAGGCCAGGAGCTCCTTTACAGTTAGAGCTTCCTTATCAGAACCTTGCCTCTCAGGGAGTTCCAATTAGATGTGGCTTCGGAATGGAGGCTGGAGCTGTGGATCCTACTTCCATAGGAAGCAAATTAGCTCTCACTTGGAAATCGAGTTTGAAAATGCCATGCAAATGCTTTATCTCTTCGCTGGCTGAAATAATTTGGATGTGTGTTTACAGAATATATTGGAGGGCTTCTAGTTAACCACCTTTCGCTGAAAAGATAGATTGCAACTCTTAGAATTTCAGAGAAATAAAATCAATTTTCTTCTGGATAACTTACATTCATTCGTTGGTTGAGCTTGTGAGTTATTCAGCTTTAACCAAGAGAATTAAGTTGCTAAATTTCATATCAATAGACTGACTCATTTTCTCACTGTTCAGTACATGAAGTCTTTAGTTCATATCAATAAGAATAGTATTCAAATATTTTTTATTAGTAACTGCACTTATTAGTGTTTAGAAAAACATATCCATTTTTTGATAAATCAATTTTAACTATAAAGGGCTAGACTTCTCTTCAGTCACAGAATACTACTACTCAGAAATCATGGCATACAATAATCAATCACTGTATATTCATTAGAGCCAATGAAGGAAAAAGAAGTCACATTAGCTGCCCCCTGTAGTATCACAGGTCAGTCTCAAACTGAACTTCAGGAAACAGGGTCAGTCTGAATGATAGAATGAATAATGGATGTCCAAGAATTTCAATTTATAAATGTAAAGAATAGGTTCGTGGCTTTGATGAGGGGTTTCCTAATGTAAGGGTGGTATAGTTGCAGGTGAGTGAATCAGTGAGAAAGAAAGGGACACTTGGTTGCTTCATGGAAATAGAAAATAAGTCTGGATTGCTGAAGACACCATGCACTCGGATATATGGTCCAGAAAACCCTGACCCAGAACTGACATGAATGCCTTCAACCTGTGGACTAGCTTTCATGGCACCAGAAGGCATGTTGCAAGTTTTCAAATGAGTGAGGCAACCAGCAGTCCTACGCATCTATGATGTCTGTGAACCGCAGCAATGACGAGCATGGCCCTATAAGCCTAAGAAAGCAGTAGTGGCATGCATACCTTGGCAGTAACCAATTGTTCTCTTGTTGGACTTAAGGCCTGTTTAACAAGAAAGAAATCATGCCTGGTACTAGACAATGTAGACAACTACTTGGGGTTAGTGATATCCTGGATCATGGAGGAGAAACTACAACCACCACTTTACTAAACCAGCATAATCCCTAACTTAAAGACTGCCCTTATACCCACTCATGAATGTAGTTTTCACCCCTTAGCAAGGAAACTTTTTCTTTCTGCAGCAGAAAGAAATCACTACAGAAGATCACAGCCAATCAAAATGCAAAGTTGTAGAGCCCAGCTCCAATGGAAAAATCTACAAAACAACGACACCTAACACTCAAGGCATGTTACAGAAGTGGGGCAGAGATCTCTCTGTAAGGGCCAGAGGACCAGGGAGTTTGCTGTGAGACTGCGTCTCCTAGTTGTGTCAGAAGATACAGCACAAAGTCTCATCAGTATGACTGTGTAAGCATGAGCTCAATAAGGACAACAAGAGACATGCTACAGCATATGGGGAAACACCGTGAGGCCTCAGTCCCACACAAAGAACTACAGGTAACCGAGGAACGCTGAGAGCCAGAGAAATAGTCTTTTCCAGGAAGTAATACACCAATTGGTTATCTAATACCAAACGGTCAGCCTTGAAAACAAATATACAAGTAACATTACATAAACTGAGCAGTTTATATTTATGAATATATATGTATATACATGAACATATCTGCATTTTGTAACAATTAATGAAAAAAGAAGCAATGAATTTTGAAAGAGAACAAGGAGAGGTAATGGGAAGACTATCAACAACCAACAAGAAGGGACTGGAGAGATACTCGGTGGTTAAGAGCACCTGCTGCTCCATTATGCAGACTTTGGTTGGAATTCCAGCATTGATATCAGGCAGCTTGCAGCACCTGCAACTCCAGTTCCACCGGATCTGATGTTCTCTGACCTTCATGTGCACTAGCACACACACACACATGCACACATACACGCACTGACAAAAATGTTAAAAATTCACAAAAAGTCAGTTATTCAATCATGAACAAAACTGTGAAGGAAGATATTTTTCTTTGCTCTTTGGGTTTCAAAACAAGAATTTTATGTGTTGGGTTTCCTTCCAGAATAATACAATACTGAGGATCTTAAGAAGCACTGCCTACATAGGCAAATCTATCTCATAGCTGTGGGTAAATTGTCATAACACTTTTGCTTAAATAGATGTATTTTTAATCAATGGATGATAGTATCAAAACAACTTGCACACAGCCTCACTTTCTATTATTGAGGATTAAGAAAGATGGTACATTATAAAGGACAGTACATAATTTTAGTACTTCTCCAAAAATATACATTTATTCTTCAAGATGAGCTCAAGAAAAATAACAAGGAAAGTGATAATTAAGAGTCCTATTGATTGTACTTTGTCTTTAAGAACTGTGCCCTAAGATTATCTTATTAGTTCTATTAAATTAAGAACAGCCAAAGTGAAAAAAAGAGGTTGTTACTCTGTTTGTGTCAGATGTGAGCTCTGTGTTCATGGGTGATTGAATTAGAAGTTGGCCACAGAGGAAGGTTAGGGAAGGGTAATGGTGATTATCTGACCCTAGAGTGGTTGTAACCAGAACTTTTTCCTCTCTTTGCTGAAGCAAAGTGGTTTGCTATTGACTTTTCCTAAGTGTTCTTTCTTGAAACTTTCTGCAATCTCTAAATAAATTCACTATATCCAGCCATCTATCTTGCCATCCAACAACTGTCTGGTCTTCTGGAAAGTATTCCCTTTAAAAATATCCTTCAGAATATATTATTTAATGCATTATTTAAGAGTAAATTGATTATAAATGTTATGGACCCAGACTTACACAGGCATTTAAATGAATAAATTTATACTCTGTACACTTTTTTTGTTGCAGCATAAAGTTAAGGTTTTAAAGTTTTTAAGATGGGTCCTACAAATAGAGAATTTTGAGAATAAATACTGTGATATAGACCCTAAAATTTTTCTAGAGTAGGTCTGGGAGATGGCTCAGTTGTTAAATGCTTGCTGACAAAATTGAAGACTAGAGATCAGATCCCTAGAAACCACATAAGGTGAAGGTGGGCAGGAAGCCTGGTTGTAATTCCAACCTTAGACAGTTGAGACAGGGGATACCCCAGAGCACGTGAGCTAGTGAGGCCCACAGTATCAGTGGGTTCTGAACTTGATTTGAGGAACCCTGTGTAGAGGCTTGAATGAGAATAGTTTCCATAGACTTTCAATATTTGAAATATTGGTCCCCAATATATTTTAATATTTGAATGATTAGTCCCCAAACGGTAGAACTATTTGGGTAGGACAGGGAGACATGGCTTTGTTAGAGGATGTGTGTCACTCAGGGCAGGCTGTGAGTTTTCAAAAGCCTATACCATTTCCAATTAGCTCTCTCTATCTCACGGCTGTGGATCAAGATGTGAGTCTTCAGCTCCTGCTTTATGTAATGCCTATCTGCCTGTCGCCAAGCTCTCTTTATGATAGCCATGTACTCTGGAACTATGCATCCAAAATTAAACTCTTTTTTTTCTACAAGTTGCACTGGTCATGGGGCCTTACCACAGTGATAAACACGTAAGTAAGATACTCTGCCTGAATTAGGTGGAAGAATGATCAAGGATGATGCCTCGCATCAAACTTGGGCACAACACACACACATACACACACTCTTACACACACACATCCATACACACATATACAAGAAGAAATTTAAATCTTATAAGATAAAAGCTGGTGATGTTTATTGACAATATCTGAATTTTCACTGATTTAAAGGAAAATTATCCTTAAGATTTCGGTTTCTTCTCCTACTAGTGTTTCTGGAGCTCTGTGGTGGCCAGTGTCCATATGGAGAACCTGAATTAGCAAGTTGCATTGTTTCCACCCTCAGTGCCTATCTGAGTGAGTCTCATGGCCCTACCTCTTCCAGAATGACCACCTAAATCTATATTTGGGTTATTCGTTCTGGCTGTTTTCATCCATGTTCACTCCCTGCCTCCACCAACCACGCAGACACATGCACACAAAGGTATTCACAGATATACATATACGATACCTGCTCACTACAAAGCAAGCATAGAGTTTTTAAATTACAAATTAGCTTGTGGTCTGTCCCCTGTTCAAACCCCATTCAACAGTGGTTTGCTTTCTTTTTCTTTATCACATTGGTAGCAAAAATGAAAATTCTTCCTATGGCTTGTGAAGATTTGACTCCAGTTGACCTTTAGTGGCCACACTCCAATCCTCAGCTCATGCCACCAGAGGGCCTCCAACACAGGGCCTGCTGCCCAGCCCTCTGCTGAAGAGTCTTCCCCTAGAAATTCAAATGGACTTCTCCTTCACTTCATTTAATTATTTAGAGTAATTTTCCTTACTTCTTTGCCATCAAAACCTGGAACTCTAGATGTGGCCTTCTGTCACAACTTGACATTACACACTGATTTGTACCTTCTTTCTCTTTCTCCTACGAGTACAGAATGTCTGTTCACTGATGCATCTCGGCGACTAGGAAGCACTCAATAAAGATTAGATGGGCTGAGAAGCAACTGAAGCAAGGTCATGCTCTTTCTTCTATCCTTCTGACAGTGATGGACATCAAAGTAAGCCATAGAAACAGTGCTCAAAAGACCATGTTACTTAATCGTGGATAGCTTTGCAATTCTGATGTAGTGATTTTTTAAATCTAACATTAAAGCAACTAGAAATCAAAATTCAGAATGGTTGATATGTTATAGATCTATAATATGCACATTTAAAATCATGTAAATCTTTAAAAATTATTGACAACTATCCAAGTAGCAAGTGTTTATCCTAGTTTATCCCTTTTAAGTGACTTCATTTCTTTAGCTTATTAAATTAGACAGACATAAAATAGGAGTGCACGGAATCATACTTCTCAAGCAACAATGAATATATTATATAGTAAATGTTGACCATAATGAACCACAGACAAATAATTTAGATTTTTTTTGTAGTTCTCAGTAGATTCAACATTATGACTTAAAGTGGCCCCCAGTTCTTTGAAAGATTGCTAATCATGCTTCCTTCAGTAAATTTTACCAAAGCTAAAAACAATCTTACCAACTTAATTTCTTTTTATTCACAAGGAACTTACCATTAAAAAATCCTGGCTCAGTACCAGACTGTATAAGATGTGAATTTTATTTGCAGTGTAATGATGGGTACAGATGACATGAGTTAATTTACATGGAAATTAATAGCATACGTGACACTTAGAAAATATCTTAAAGGTAATAGGATATTGAAAACAATTATTGCTGCCTATCACAAACACATACATTTAGTACAGTTATTGAATGACTACTGAGTTCTAGACACTGTAATGACAAACATTGGAAAGACAAACAAACATTGGAAAGACAAACAAACATTGGAAAGCTGTACAGAGTTTCTTACAAGCGTTTGGGGGAATGTTTTTCGAGTTGATGAAATTCTTTCTCTATCACTCATTGTATGATCAACTTTTTTCCTGCAGAAGAAACCCAAAAGTGGTAGATCATAATTTGATTTTTGTTTGAGTACATTCAAAAGCATCAATGACTCAGCCTGACAGTTTTAAAAGCTGTTTTCAGAAGTCAAACATGAAGAGAAGGTCTAAAGCCAAATTCTTCCTAGTATTTGTTAAACTTGGGAAACACGGAGTTGTGCATCTTATGCAAAATATAAGAAGAAACAAAGATGTTATTCCAAGATTGGGAATTTAATAATAGATCTACATAAATATTTAGGAACCTCAAAGCCGTTAGAGTAAGTATGAACTACAAAATTAATATCAACTATGTGGTTACATAACAGACAGAAAACTTCATCTTCAGAAAAGTTGGTTCTGGCTCCAGAATTCTTCTGGATTCTCTGTGTATAGCCCTGTTCTCACAGCACAGGATTCTGTGCCTGTAGATAGACCTGTTCTCACAGCACTCCTGTGTTCAAAAGTTCCCAAGTAGCAAGTCAGTTACCATACTTATAAGTTGGTAGAGTTTCCAGTTGCCTGGCAGGAGGAAATATGAGGACTCTTGAAGGAGCTTGTGGTGGTTTGAATAAGAATGTTCCCCATAGGCTCATACATTTGAATGCTAAATTACAGGGAATGGAACTATTTCAAAGGATAAGAATGATTAAGAGATGTGACCTTGTTGGAGGAAGTGTGTCACTGGGGGTGGGTCTTGAGGTTTCAAAAGCCCCTGCCAAACCTATAGTCTCTCTACCTATGGATCAAGATGTAGCTCTTAGTTACCACCTCAATGTGTGCCTGCAGGCTGCCATGCTTCCTGACATGACAGTAATGGACTGAACCTCTGAAACTTCTCTTGTAATAGTTGCCTTGGCGGTCGTGTTTCTTCACTGCAATAGAACTATATCTATAGTCTAAGGCAGAACCTGACTGCTATCGGGGGAGACTTGTACCAGATGATCAGAACGACCACAGGTAAGCGTCCAGAGAAGCATGAGCTCTAGAGGGCTAAAGCACACACAAGGGGAGTAGACAATATGCATCCGAGGCAGCAGCAACAAAGAGAAAGAGATCCAGACCCACAGAAACCTCAGCAGCTGTAACTACCCGACAGAACTGGATTTCAAGGATAGAGCAGAACGAAGGAAAGACAGCATTAGAACAAAAATGGAGACATTTCCAAACGCGATGTAAAGTATCCGCCCCCAGAGTCAGAAAGCCTAAACGCAGAACAGGAAAAACACAAACAAGCCACAGGCCCAGCAGAACCAGGAGGAGGGTGGGTACTTCTCAACAGCTGGAGAGAAATGGCAGCAGAACACTGCCAAGTTGTGGGGCAAAGACAACTGTCAATCTACTGCTGTAATGTAGCCAGAATATCTTTGTGAAATGAAAGCGAGATGGATTTCCTCGGAATGACAAAAAGGGCCAGAATGCACCTCCACAAAGAATAGAAATCAAGTGGAAGGAAACGGATTCTGGGTAAAATGTCTAGAATTCCAGAAGAATTGATGAACAAAGAAAGTGTAGAACAGATACAAATATTCACCACACAAACAACAATAATATAAAACTTCATATCAAATAACATGGGGCCATAATACTTCCATCAGCAACAGCATATAAATTGGGAAACAGGCTGATTGAAGTGTGCTAAAGGTGTCTGAGATGGAAGCACATTTGAAATGTGGTGGGTAATGAGAAAGCACGGAGTTTCAATAGGAAAGGACGCCTTTTGCAATTTTTATAAATCTATCCATGAGTTGAAACAGTGCTTTGAATAGGCAAATACTTATAAATATTTCATTAGGACAGATATACACATAAAAAATCAGACACAGGTACACGTACATTAGATACAAGCTATAAATACCCAACTCAACAAGGAAAGATAATAGACTTTTTTTTTCAATTAAAAAGTGTTATGTGTACAGAAGTTTGGTTGTATATGTGGCTGTGCCCCACATGCTTACAATGACTATAGAGGCCAGAAGAGGGCGCCATATCTTTTGGGACTGGCATTACAGATGGTTGCCAGAAGCCATGCATGGATGCTAGAAACTGAACCTGAGACCTGTGCAAGAGAAGCCATTGCTGCACTGACCCTCTGAACCTTATCTCCAGTGGCTTCTGCCCTGCCATTCTGGCTTAATTGGTGAGTGATAGACTGCTGTGGAATCATCTTTTTGTATACTGTGAAGATGTGTATTTGCCAAGGCGCCTTCTGATTGGCTTAATAAAAAAGCCAACCGGCCCTTAGCTAGGAAGGAGAGTGAGACAGAAAGAACTCTGGGAAGAAGAGTAGAGTTGCCAATGGATGAGAGGAAACAGATATGTAAGAAAAGAAGTAAAAGTTGTGAGTCACATGGCAGCATGTGGATGAGTAGAAATGGGTTAAGTTGTAAGAGCTGGTTAGAAACAAGCCTCAGCAATGGACTTTTATAATGAATAAGAAGTCTCTGTGTTGTGATCTGGGAGCTGTCAGGAGGAACAGAAAATACAATAGATTCTGTCTCAAAAATGAAGTGTAGTATAATAGAAGGTATCTTGTATTGCCCTTTGACCTCTGCACTAGCACGGGTTTGCACCCATGCATGCGCACGCACGCACATACATGCATACACACACACACTCACACACACACGCACACACACACTTCATCCTTCAGTGTGTGTTAAAAGGGTAGGTGCTTGTTACAATGGCATTTTCAGTTATACCTGTGTCTAGACTTGTGTCTGTGGATTGATTGTTTGTATTCTCCCTCTGCAATCCTGTGCTGGCAATGGATCTTCAATGCAGTGGTGTGTATGGTGAGGGGGACCTTAGATCAGTGGCTAAAGATTCCTACCTCACCAATGTGGCTAGTGCCTCTTGCCCTGTAGTCATAGGGAGATGCAGATAAGTAGGTGAGGCCAGGGCCTTCCCAGAAGCCAATCCCAGGGCCTTGGCCTTCCCAACCTCCAGAACTCAGTGATATATTTCTGTCGTTTCTCAGTTATCCACTTTTAGCATTTTGTTTGAGCAACTTTAATAGTCCAAGACTAGTTTTGCATAAATTCTAACATTTAGACATTGTGTTTATGTCTAAAAACGATTCAAAATCAAATCTATACAAAGCAATGGTGGGTCCTCTGACCTCTAATCAGCACAGATATGCTTTTCTGAGGTCATTTTTTCCCTGTTTTTTGCTAATATAACTTGGGGCCAGCTCTACACTGAAGAAGCAGTCTGTTTAGATGCTGAGTCATCTCTCTTCACATCTGACAATTCTTCACAGTTCACAGTATAGGCTTGGGTAGTGTAGACACTCCAGGAGAGGCAGTTTTGGAAGTAAGTACATTGCAGTGTATGAGCTCATGACTCTCACAGGGTTTGAATGAAGATGAGGGGAAGAATCAGAATGGATGTCTATAAGGGAGACTCAGGTCACAGTTAGGAGACTGGAGGAGCAGAGAGCCTTTCTCACTGTATGTGTGCCCACCATCAGATCCAAGCACGTTTGAGCTGTCACAGAGGTTTGAGTCAAGGCACTTTAAGCCACCAGAGAAAGGTCCTGAAGATATATGAAGTCTCTTCTGATTTTTACATTCTATGGTCCTAGGGTTACTTAAAGCACAAAACCTGACTTTACCGACTTTGTTTGGGTAGCTGAACTACCTGTGGTTATAAATTCATTCAAATTATGAACACCATAGTCACACATGCAGCTCACTGGAGATTAATAGGGTATTTTTCTTCAACATGCAAACGCTTGACAGGGATCTTCCAAGTTGCTTTTGTCAAATAAGAGGAGATAGACAGAGACATCAACAAGGAAACTCTCTTTGTAGTAGAGGGGAGACCAGCCATTTCCAAGGACAGAATTTCACTCGACTGTTGAGCTCTACTCTTTATCAAAGGAAGATGATGTCGTTTCCTCAGTGTCTTATTTTTAACTTCTCTTTGCTGTGCTATTAAAACCCATTGTGCCTTATCATGAAAATACTGAAAATCACACTGAATGAATATATGCTGAATATTATACAATTTTGGTATAGGAGGCATACTGTGACAATGAATACCTAGTAATATATCCGATAACATGGGAAGAATGATGGAAATCATAACACAGCAATCAGCACTGATGACAGTGACTATTAATGATCATTAAAAGGAATTAAATCAGATATATCCTCATTAGTGATTGCTTGATTTTCCCTTGCTTTATATAGACACTATTTTTGAGCACAGCTGATAGAAGCTGCCTTGTCCTTGTCCCATGATGTTATGCCAAAATATGCTACATATTATAAATATTGGAATTTATTCTTCAAAAAGTTTGTTTCTAAACCACTGAAAAGCATCAAATAACCCATCATTTAATTTTGCTAGAAATAAAGAGAACAGATTATATTGTTAATAAGCAAGTTAGTTTTTGGAAAGCAACTGGTACCATGTGCTGAAAAAGGGCCAATTTAATCAGTAAAGAGAAATATCTAAGCCAGAGATCCAACTATAAGAAAGAGGATATTATTTGGATTATAACCAGAGGATCCATATTTAAACTTCCCCTCATTATTATGCTGGCCCTAAATCTAGAGAGACTCTTGAAGGTCAAAGCACCCAGTGGTCTCATTCATACTTTCAATGGCACAGCTCCAGATTCGACGCATTTGCCAATGCATCTTGGTTTATGTGTCAGAAGCCTACAAAAATGGTCCTGAAATAAAAATAGTAGAGATGATGGAAGGAGAACGAGGCAGGGGTTGCTTACTTAATTCCATTCCAGTTGATCCTAACAGCTACAATATATGTGTAATATTCTTAAGGAAAAAAGCACGTTTTTATTTTTCTACCGAAGGTGCTTTTAAATGCACCATCTGACTCTTACGTAAAAGGGTTATTTATGTATTTGGAGTTGATCCCTGAGCTAGCAATATTATGCATTATGTAGAGCACTTGCTAGTTTAAGTGGCTTTCCATTTCCTCAGCCTTTCCTAAAAAAGAGGTACTATACCACAGACTGGGGAAAAAGAGGGTGACTTCCAGGGTTGAGTAACTCATGCCCTGGCAGATGGTCTACATCCTGTCTATCAGAGCCTCCACAGTTTGAAACGTTCATAGCAAAAAGACTTGTTGACAACGTTGAATATGTATTTTGACATGAGGAAACATCTTAGATTATCTAGGTAGGCCCACTGTGATCTCAAGGGTCCTTAACAGAGGGAAGCGAGTCGGACAGAGTGAAGGGAAGATATGGCAAGAAGCAGAGACAGGAGGAGGCATGGGTCAAGGAAATCAAGTAGTTTTAAAAAGCTAGAATGGAAACATTTGGGTACATTCTGGCATCTATGACAAAGCAACACAAACTGGGTAGTTTCTATATAGCTTATGTTCATTTTGTGGTTTTCGCCTGTTCGTTTTTGAGACAAGATTTCATGTAGCCAAGGCTGGCCTTGAATTCCTGATCCTCCTGTTTCTGCCACCCAAGTGCTGAGGTTTCAGGCAGGTGCACCATGTCCATTTAGCTTCACTATTTTGCATAGTTCTGAGTACTGAGAGGACTAAGATCCCCTGTCTATTGAGACCCAGCATTCTGGCTAGATGGGTCTTCACACAGGAGAAAAGACTCAGTGGTTCCCTGCAGTCTCTATTATAAGGAAGCTTGCTCCGTCAGTGGTGACAGAGGTCCCTCAGAAGGCACATCTCAACACCTTCACGTCGGTGATTAGATTTCCACACACAGCTTCTTGGGGGAATATACAGGTTCAGCCCACAGCAGCAAGTAAATATGTTCCCACACAAAGCCCCTAGAAAGAATGCAATCCTCAGGAAATCTTGATTAAAGTTCCATAAAATCTATTTTTGGACTTTTACTCTCCATAGCTGTACTGGTGGGACTCTTTTATAGCTGCAGTAGTAAATCAGTAAATCTCAAACCTTATTGAGAATGGAGACATTTATAATGAAATTTGTCCAATAATCTTCTACAAATAAGCATATCATTAAAAATTAATAAATTTCAAATTTTTGGGTAAATTGATGGAACCAGAAAAGATATATTGAGGGATGTAATCCAGACAAAGTTAGACAAATGGCCTAGTTTCTCTCTCATCTCCAGTCCTTAGTTGCAAATTTTTAGATGTAAGAAAATAACCTGGAGTAAACACAGAAACCAGAGAATAACATGGGACCATGGGTGCAGCATCTTGAGAGAGGAATAGCAGATACAGGTGATATGAAGGGAAAAAATTGGAAGAGAATGTAGAGGAGTTCTCTGATTAATGGGGAAGAAAAAGGAGGCCAAATCAGAAGAAGGGAGAGGGAAGTGAGAAAATCATACCAAGGATATTTGACAAAACATCAAGGAAGTATATTATTTTATATTTACCTAAATTATATATCATACATATTCTATGTGTGTATAATGTATATAATTAATATACATATTAAATGAAATTATTCTACTTGGGCTGACAACACTCTTTATCAGAGTCATATACTATCTAACAAAAATCTTAGTAACAGGTACAAGAAACCTCCATTTGAGTTGCTGATTATGGTAGTTCAAGTGACTTCCAAAACAATAACAACTATTGCTTTTGTCCTCAGTTTCTTCTCAGAGTTTGAAGGTGAACCCCTATTGCTAAAGGAACTACACACTTCAGACACAGGATTCAGAAGATTCTACCTGGATCTAAACTGAAAACCTTCCTACTGTCTAGTGCTCACAGTCCCAGAATGCCAGCTGCCAGGGGAGGGGAGTTATCAATAGTCTTACCCAACTGTGACACCTGTGAGTCATAGCAATGACCAGCACGGCATTATATATTACACATATAAAGGTGTAATAGTGACACTCACATATTGGTGGTAACCAAGGGCTAATTTCTGCTTAAGGCTTACTCAACAGGAGATAAATCATGTATGATATCAGAAACCCAGCCAACTACCCCCGAAGCTAGTGAGCCATGGTTCTGAGAAAAGATCCTACTACCACCACATTACTAGACCAGAACAATTCTGAACTGCATTCTAAAATGTATCCTTATATCTGAAGCTAAGGTCACCTCTCAACCATAATCACAAAAACTGATCTTTGAGTCTCTTAGCACACTTCCTGATCTTCCAGTCTTTCCACCTCATCATTCACATTTCTTGCGACTGAGATGCGCAAGTTGTTTTGTAGACATAGTCATTGCGAGTTAGCTCCATGGCTCTACAATTGGATTGGTTGCAGCTTTCTGTAATGATCTCTGTTACAAAGAAAGTCCCTTGAAAAGGGATGAGGACTACACTTACATACAAGGTAACATTACACAGACTGAGCAGGTTATATTTAAGATTATGTATGTATGTACACATATGTATGTAAGAACAATGAATGAAAATAGAGGCCATGAATTTGAAAGAGAAGAAGGGCAGGTATATGAGAGGGTTTGGAAGGTGAAAAGGGACTGGGGGAATGATATGGTTATATTATAATCTCAAAAATCAAAAGTTAACATATTTAAACACAGTGATTTATTTATTTTAGGCAGTGTGCTAAGTGTTATATTTACATGATCTCAAATAATCCTAATTAAAACCCTTCAGAAGCAACATTTTTTCTTTTTTCCTTTTTTAAATTGATTTTATTGAGCTCTACATTTTTCTCTGCTCTCTCCCTGCTTCTCCCCTCCCCTTCAACCCTCTCCCATGGTTTCCATGCTCTCTATTTACTCAGGAAACCTTATCTTTTTCTATTTCCCCTATAGATTAGATCCATGAGTGTCTCTCTTAGGATCCTCATTGTTATCTAGGTTCTCTGGGATTGTTATTTGTAGGCTTGTTTTCTTTGCTTTATGTTTTAAAACCATTTATGAGTAAGTACATATTATAATTGTTTTTCTGGGTCTGGGTTACCCCACTTAATATGATGTTTTCTAGCTCCATCCATTTGTCTGCAAATTTCAAGATGTAGTTTTTTTTCTGCTCTGTAGTACTCCATTGTGTAAATGTACATTTTCCTTATCCTTTCTTCGGTTGAGGGGCATTTAGGTTGTTTCCAGGTGCTGGCTATGACAAACAATGCTGCTATGAACACAGTTAAGCACATGTCCTTGTGGCATGATTGAGCATCCTTTGGATTTATACCCAAAGTGTATAAATCCAAAGTGGTATTGCTGAGTCTTGAGGAAGGCTGTTTCCTAATTTTCTCTTGAGTTCTTTGTATATTTTGGAGATCAGACTTCTGTCTGATGTGGGGTTGGTGAAGATCTTTTCCCATTCTGTAGGCTGTCATTTTGTCTTATTGACCACATCCTTTGCTTTACAAGAGCTTTTCAGTTTCAGAAGGTTCCATTTATTAATTGTTTCTCTCAGTGTCTATGTTACTGGGGTTATATTTAGGAAGTGATCTCCTGTGCCATTGTGTTCAAGTGTACTTCCCACTTTCTCTTCTATGAGGTTCAGTGTGCCTGGCTTTATGTTGAAGTCTTTCATTCATTTGGACTTGAGTTTTGAGCATGGTGATAGATATGGATCTATTTTCATTCTTCTACATGTTTATATACAGTTATGGCAACACCATTTGTTAAATACACTTTCTTTTTTCCATTTCATATTTTTTGCGTCTTTGTCAAAAATCAGGTGTTTGAAGATGTGTGGGTTAATATCCAGGATGAGTTTGAAGTCAGGGATTGTGATGCCTTTAGAAGTTCCTTATTGTACATGATTTTTTGGCTATCTTGTGTTTTTTGCTTTTCCATATGAAGTTGAGTACCATTCTTTCAAGGTCTGTGAAGAATTTTCCTGGGATTTTGATTGGCATTTCATTGAATCTGTAGATTGTTTTTGGTAAGATTGCCATTTTTACTATGTTAATTCTACCTATCCAAGAGCATGGGAGATCTTTCCACTTTCTGGTGTCTTCTTCAACTTCTTTCTTCAAAGAATTAAAGTTCTTGTCTTATAAGTCTTCCACTTGTTTGGTTAGAGTTACTCTGAGATATTTTATACTATTTGTGGTTATTGTGAAGGATGCTATTTCTTTGATTTTCTTTCCCAGCCCTTTTATCATCTGTGTAAATGAGGGAAACTGATTTTTTGAGTTAATTTTATATCCTGCTACATTACTGAAAGTGTTTATGAGTTGTAAAAGTTCCTTTGTAAAATATCTCGGGTTGCTTATGTAAACTGTCGTGTCATCAGCAAATAGTAAGAGTTTGACATTTTTTTCCTGATTTGTATCCTCTTGATCCCCTTTTGATGTCTTATTGCTCTAGCTAGAACCTGAAGAACTATATTGAATAGATCTAGAGAGAGTAAACAACCTTGTTTTGTTCCTGATTTCAGTGGGATCACTGTAAGTTTTTCTTCATTTAGTTTGATGTTGGCTGTTGGCTTGCTGTATATTGCTTTTATAATGTTTAGGTATGTTTCTTGTATCCCTGCTCTCTGCAAGACCTTTATCATGAAGGGATGTTGCACTTAGTCAAAAGCGTTTTCAGCATCTAATGAGATGATCATGTGGTTTTATTTTTCAATTTGTTTATATGGTGGATTACATTGACAGATTTTAGAATGCTGAACCATCCCTGTATCTCTGGGATGAAGTTGACTTGATCATAGTGCATGATGGTTCTATGTGTTCTCAGATTTGATTTGCCGGAATTTTATTTATTTAGTATTTTTGCATCAATGTTCATGAGTGAGATTGGTCTGTAATTCTCTTTCTCAGTAATGTATTTATGTGGTTTGGGTATTAGTGTAATTGTAGCCTCATGAAAAGAGTTTGGGGAGCAGAGAAAAATGTAGACCTCAACAAAAATCAATTGAAAAAAAAAGAGTTTGGCAATGTTCCTTCTGTTTCTATTGTGTGGAGCAATTTGAGGAGTATTGGTATTAGTTCTTCTTTGAAAATCTTGTAGAATTATCAGCTGAAACCATCTGGTCCTGGGTTTTTTTGTTATTTTGTTTTGTTTTTGGTTGGGAGATTTTTGATGACTGTTTCTATTTCTTTAGCTGTTAGAGATATGTTTAATTTGCTCATCTGATCTTGATTTAATTTTGGTAAGTGATATTTATCCAGAAAGTTGTCCATTTCCTTTAAGTTTTTCATTTTTTTTGAGTACAGCTTTTCGAAATATGACCTGACGATTCTCTGGATTTCTTCTGTGTCTGTTGTTATGTGCCCCTTTTCCCTTCTGATTTTGTTAATTTGGGTATTCTCTTTCTGCCTATTGGTTAGTTTGGATAAAAGTTTGTCTATTTTGTTGATTTTCTCGAAGAACCAACTCTATCTCATTGATACTTTGTATTGTTTTCTTTGTTTCTATTTTGTTGATTTCAGCTCTCAATTTATTTCCTGCCATCTAGTTCTTTTGGGTGAGTTTGCTTCTATTTGTTCTAAAGTTTTCAAATGTTCTGTTAACTCACTAGTGTGTGATTTTTCCAGCTTCTTTATGTAGGCATTTAGTGATATAAATTTCCTCTTAACACTGCTTTCATTGTGTTCCATAAATTTGGGTATGTTGTCTGGTCATTTTCATTGAATTTTAGGAAGTCTTTAATTTCTCCCTTTATTTCTTCCTTGACTCATTGATGATTCAGGTGAGCATCATTTAATTTCCATTTGTTTGTGGGCTTTCTGGAATTAGTGTTGCTGTTGAATTTTAGTTTTAAGCCATGGTGATCTGATAAGTTACATGGGGCTATTCCAATATTTTTTTAAATCTGTTGAGGTTTGTTTTGTTATTGAGTATGTGGTCAATTTTGAGAAAGTTCCATGAGGTGCTGAGAAGAAGTTCCATGAGGTGCTGAGAAGAAGCTGAGATAAAAGTTCACTACATCTCTTCACACACTGCAGGAGAGGGATTCAAGTTTCAATCTAAGTTCGCCACTCATTAGCGGTATGGCTTAGTCAAATGATTTAATGCTATAGACGTTTAATATTCCTAAGAATATCTCTGATGAAATTGAGCAATTGCTGCACAATTGCCTCTGCTGGGTTCTTCCTGGAGGAAGGATTGTGCTCCTGCTGGGAAAGCTGACACTGGGCACATTTGAAACCTCAGCAAATATTTAGGAGTCACTTCTAGGAACTCATCCATAGAGAAGAAAACACTAAGCATTGTTGTTATAATTGCAACAACAACAACAACAACAAAGCAGGAATAAGTCATGCCATATAACAGGTCTCACATGGGAGGTTTATTGGAAGAAGGGGAGAGAAGGGGCAGAAAAGGGGACAGAGAAGGGGGCAGAGACTGGTCCCTGGGGAACAAGTGTGGGGGAGAGAGAGAGGCAGGGGTGGAGAGAGAGAAGAAACTGGCAGTGGGCAAGGCCAGCCTTCTATGAGGGAATGTAGTGAATGTGCACAGGGGGTTGCAGTTGAGGATGTATCCTGTCCAGATGCTAAGGTCAGGCTAGTACAAACACCTGAATACTAACAATTGGCATAAGAGAATTGCCATCAACAGATCATGGATGGAGGGAGAAGGACTTTTAAAAGGTAAATAAAATGTAGAACTGCCCCCCCCCCCGACTCATTGCTGTAAGAGGTGAATTAGTCAGAAATGAATGGGATCAAGATACATGATGTAAAAGGCACATTAAGAATAAAAGAGAAAACAACAGCAATAACAACCAAAGAAACCAAAGGGTCAGGAGCTCCAGATTCACCTCCAACACACATCTCTAAAATTTAAAAACAGAATGTTTTCTGACCTGAAACCTGTAAGTATCTAAATATGAATATTTGAATAAATTAAAAAGTAAATAAAGTATTTAATGAATGCTACAGACTAAATGGTTGTGACAAAATTTAGACGTTGAAACTTTGCCATTTTATATAATGGTATCAGGTGATCGGGATGCCGGGCAGCGGTCTGGTCATGACGGGGCCTTGAGGAAGGCGACTCATGCTTCAACAACAGAGGCCCAGAGGCTCCTGTGCAGTAAAAGGCCATATGATAAGACATCTGTCTGTGAGGTAGGAAGTGAGTTCTCACCAAACACATATCAAACTGGCTGCACCTTCATCTTGGGTTTTGCAGCCTTTGGAGTCATGTGAAATACATTTCCATTACTCATAAACCACTTGGCCTAGGGTATTTTTGTTGAGGCAGTCAAAATGAACAAAGAAAGTGCAAATGAAAAGCTTAAAATCTGTTTAAACTCAAATTCTACAATTCAAGGGGGAAACGTTTAAAAAATTAAATTCTCAATGAGTTCGTTCTTCCCTATAAGACAATCTTCTGTTTTGCTGGCATGTGAAAGTTCTCATTGGCCCTCTTGATTTTCTCATTCCTGCAATGAGAACCAGCTTCTGCACAGTCCCCAGTGCATTCTGCATCCTAATAAATATGTCCCTGTGTAATCCTCTTCCCTGAATGTTGACAACAGATAATGAAAAGGTGCTGGGGTGTTGCCTGTGTTATTAAGTTGTAAAGATTTTGGTCTTGATGCTATTACCTTTGGCTACACATGGTTGGTTTGATGAAGAGGGCTGCCTTGCAAGGAATTAAACACTGTCACCAATCAATTGAACGAGCTGTACAGGCAAATCATGCCTCCAGTGGACCTTTCAGTGGCACTGGCCTGGTTGATACTTCGATCATGATCTCTTGAGAGAGACACCCATTTATTCTGCGTTTCAGCTCTTGACTCATACAAACAGTGAAATCACAAGTGCGTTTTAAAGTCATGAAGATTTTAGGGTAGTTCGTTAGGAGACATAACAAAACAAATGCTTTCCATGTCCAATTCACTGGTAAATTCTGTGAATTATATCTTCAAATTTAGAATATAAAATTCTAAACAGTTCTGGATTCCAAAGTTCAAGTTAGGGGCCGAGAGAGATGAGTCAGAGGTCAAGAGTTCTCGCTGCTTTTCAAGAGGACCAGAATTCTGTCCAAGGACTCACACCTGGAAGCTCATTACTCCCTACAACTCCAGGTCAGAATATCTGATGCCCTTTGTGGCTTCCAAGGATACCTGGACCCAGGTGCACCTACCCTCAATCAAAAACAAGCTAAAATCTGTAAAAACGTGTTTTTAAGTTCCAAGGCAGTAGAATCTTGCCACACCATTGTTAACTTCATCCGACTTGATAACATTACTTACCCAGCTACTGGAATAGTCTCCTACATATATGACTTCTCTGTTTCTGCCCTATTTAATTCCAGTTTCAAAACACCAGGCAAAACAAGCCACTAGCAAATTCCATTCTTACCCGGATATTCAGCCACCTAACAAAAACTTCCCCGAGGCCCTGCCTATCTGTTTCCTCTTCCTCCACCTGTGAAGCACACAGGGGTCTCATGTTTTCTCCAGTGTGTGGACTTGTGCTGATGCCTTCTCTTTCAGTTTCTAAACCTGGAAGACTCTGTCCTTCAAGTCTTCAAATAGCTTCATTCAAATGTATTCTCAGAGAGGTCTCCCTGTACACTGCCTAAAAATGCCCAGCTTTCTTCCTGCACAGTTCCTTGCTTCTGTGCTTCACAACAGAACATGATTCACCTATTATCTCCACAATAAAGCATGAGCCATACATCATCTTCACAATAAAGCATGATCTACATATCATCTGTCTAGCTCAAGGTTTTTCTTTTTCTAGGACATAAACTCCAAGAAGGTATGCAGTTTTTGCAGCTGGGTTTTTTTTTTTAATTGTGTTTACTGCTGTCTGCCAGCACATAGAACAGTAGCTAGCATATGGTAGGCCTTCATTAAATAGTTGCTGAGTTATGCAAAGATAAACAAATCAGTTTACGTTATTGGTATCGCCTTGCTAGAATGAATTATTGGAAAAGAGTGGGAAAGGAGTCATGCCTCGTGTAGACAGGTAAGCAGTGGTGTTTGTTTGGTACTTAACAACACAAGTAGTTTGAAATTAATAACATGCTAAGTAGGGGGTGGAACTGTGCCAACTCTTGGGTGTTATGAACAAACAAGAGTAAACCTTGGCATGGAATATTCAGAACTACAGATAACTGGAAACATTCAAATTAGGCACCGAATCAGAACACTAATTAAAATTTACATTTAAAAGCTAATTGGGTTGTGTTCACTTGCACAAGTTATTTCAATAGGAAATTAGTTTCTTTCTTTTTTAATTAAAAAGAATAAAACAATGCTGTCAGAGGGTCTCGTTTTGTTGCTTTGAAATTATTATTGAGAGTCAGCCCTGTAGGAGAACCCCTAAGGGTATAGTTGAGTGTGTTTAGCATCAGCAATGGCTAGGATGAGAGTGTTCCACTTAACTTTTAGTTGAACCTGAGGTCCAACTCGGCACAGATCACAGGAAGTTGTTATCATGAACTCCTCAGAGGACACCATTATTGAGCAGCTCCCAGAGGTATGTACCCATTCAACAGTCACGTGTCTATAAAGTTACAGTGATCTCAGAGAAGGGCTTGGGACAAAGCAAGTTGCACAGATCAATGAAAGAGAATTGTGAGCTTAGAGTTCTAGCCAAGAAAGTGTGGCCTACTAATTTTTAACACAAGCAGCAATAATATACAAGAAGAGAAAGGATGTTTGTTTAGTAAGTGGCATTAGAAGATCAGTCCATTAACATGTATAAGAATAAAATGAAATACTTATCTTATACCAAAACTCAAAATGAATTGAAGACCAGTAATTACAAAGGTCCTAGAAGAAAATGCAGAGGAAATATCCCTTGCTTCTGGCCTTGATAATGAGTTTTATGGTATCACACTGAATTCTCAAAAATCAAAACCAAAGATAAATGAAGGGTAATGTGCTAAAACCAAATAGCTTGAACACAGATAAGATAACCAGCAAATGAAAGGCAATCATAGGTTGGGAGAAAATACTTTCAAATGTGTGTTCCTAGGGAATCTCCTTCAGCCAATGGCCTCTGAGAACCTGACCTACTTTGGGTGTGGCCTTGGGTACTATATAAACAAGATTTGGAAATGTGTGCACCCTCTTGGCTGTTGGATTCAGTTCCTATTTCTCACTCTTGCAGAGGACTACTGATCTGTGAGTCTACCTCTAAATAAAGAACTCTATATCATACTCCATTCTGAGCTAGTGTGGGACTACTTTACTGTAATCGCGAACATCTGGGACCCAACGGGGATACAGAGTCCATACCCACAGAAACTGGCCCAGAAGGTTTGTGCACACACCCCCTGCCATCCCCACAGCCCGCCTACTGTCTACCTGCAAGCTCTGGGTTCCTTGATAATCTGGTCTACTCAATTCTTCTCCATATAAAATGTGTTGTTCTTAATTAATTAACTAAATTTTTTTAGTAATTAAGTCCCAGGTAATTTAGGTACTGGAGCCTGCCTTGCCACTGCTGATCGCATGCACCTGCAACCATGACACCTGCTGGCCAATGAAGATTATGACACCTACAACAAGAGTTACCACCCAAAAATACACAAGGAACTCAAACACATTTCAATAACAAGGAACAAATAATTAAAACTTAAAAAGGGACCTTGATGATATTACTCCAAGGAAGACATAAAAGTGATTGACAACTATGGTGCTCAAACCCAGTAATTTTGAAGAAAATGAAAATCAAAACCATGATAGGACATTATGTCCTACCCACTAGGATAGTCCTGTGTGAAAGGAAAGAACACATTGGCAAGGAAGTGGATGAAGTGGAACCCTGGTACAGGGTTGGTAAGGATATCAATTAGTATAGCTATTATGGGAAGCAATAAGAAGAATTAAAATCAGCAATGACATAGGACCCAGCAATCATCTTCAAATCAAGAAAGGAGGTGGAACATCCACTTGTAGAGGATTCCACATTACATCACTTACTAAACCGTTATTCACAATAGGCAAGAAACTGGACCAACTTAACTGTTCCTCAATAGAGAGATGGATAAAATTTATATTATTGCATTTTTGAAAAGAAAATCTTGATGTGGGATCTGTATGCTGTGAATATGTTTTGTTACCATTGGTTAATAAGGAAGCTGCTTCTGGCTATGGCCAGGTAGAATAAAGCCAGGTGGGAAATTCGAACAGATACACACACACACACACACATATATATATATATATATAGAGAGAGAGAGAGAGAGTAGGCGGAGTCAGGGAGACGTCATGTAGCTGCTGAAGGAGAAGGATGCCAGAGCCTTAGCAGTAGGTCACAGCCTTGTGGTAATATATAGATGAATAAAAATGGGTTAATTTGAGATTAAATAGAAATATGCCTAAGCCATTGGCTAAACTGTGTTGCAATTAATACAGTTTCTGTGTGATTATCTGAGCCTGGGCAGCCAGGAATGAACAAGCAGTCTCTGTTTACAAGATCTTGCCATATGAGACAACATGTGTAAGTCTGAAGCTGATCTGTATTAAATGAAATAAGCCAGTATAGGAAAAAAAATGCTGCCTGATATCACATACATGTAAAACGCAAAACAAAAGGGTAGCATAAAGAACACAGCAGTGGGTGAAGGACAGGGGTTGAGGGAGAGAAGTGGGAGTTGTAGGTCAAAGAAGGAAAGCACAGGCAAAGAGGATGAGTCAGTCAGAGACCTGATGATGTTCAGACTGAGGGGGCAGTTAAGTAAAGCGCACTGAGAAGCTGCCAAGCAGCAGCCTTTAGGTGAACTGTGTGTTATGCGCTGTAAGCATACGCATACGTATACTAAGAGAAAGTACGTCAGGTGCTGGAGTCCTTGTCATTACAGGTGAGATTCAATTCAGCCAATTCAGTGTTCATATTTTTGTAAAATAAAATGCACAAATAATTTTTAAGGTTTCACAGTATTTTAAAGTATTATGTCATAAAATAACCACTGAACACCTGTCTGGACAAAGATTTTTATAGTTACTTCCCACATTATCACAAGATAGTATAATAATTCTGCCATTCAAAAGAACATAAATCTACTCAACGCAAAGCAAACCAGACATAGGCAAAAAATGCCACTGCCAAGCATCATGTGCTGTGGAACAGACACTCTTCTTTATGACATCATGTGGCTATAAGTACATAAGTGGTTATGTGGCACACGAAGTGGAATTCTTTGGATGCCCTTATATGGACATGGAAGGTGGGACTACAATGCGTCTCCTGGCATCTGGATCCCAATGTGTGAAAATAAATGAGCAGCCTGAACTAGAGACAAGGAGCTGATGTATGAGATCTATTACAAGGGAAGGAGGCACTAAAATAGTTTTTCCATTCTTTTGAACAAAGGAACTCACTCTTTAGTCTATAGTAGCTGTGCTATTAAATTGCGAATTGCTCTGAGATTACATATAAAGGAAACAGTCTTTTGAAAGCTACCACACTAAAGTAGATACCAGCCGTTTGCAATGAAAACTTTAGTTTTACGTATTTACATATTTACTTGATGTTAACATAAGAGTTCATCTATGATATTATTGTATATGGTTCATACTGTTGTGTGACAGGGTTTTCATGGAGAAATACAACCCTTACACACACACACACACACACACACACACACCATTTATTCATTCCTCAAAGGGAATCTTACTACAAAGTAACAATTGCGTTAATGTCTAACTTGGTGAACTAATGAGTTTTATTGTGGTCACTAACAATGTGGGTGGAGGATCACTTACAGAAATAGGACTCAACATAAGCATAACTGAGCAGCCCATCCCAACACATATACTGCAACCCTGAAGCTCTTTGAACAGCTTGCAGGCAGATCCACTGATCCAAGAATCTCTTCTTTTCGTATTTGGTTGAGAGTCTCCTCTCTCAGCAGTTCTTTTTACTCCTTTTCATAGTAGGAGCCCTGGTGAATCAAGTTTCTGTTCTCTCAGAGGCATGATATTTCATTTCCTTCCCAAGTCTCATGTGCTTCACCCTGTTCCTGGAGGGAATGTTTCAAACTAGAGGAAACTGCCATACTATTCATATCAATGATTAAATATTCATTTCTATGCTAATTGTATAAAATAAAAATCATGTATCTTCTTTCATTATAAGAATGAGGAGTCAAACAAAAATTCATGATAATTCAAATAAGTTGAAGTGAAAGATTGCTCAGAAAGTGAAAGGTGGGGGATTGGGGATTTGACTCTGTAATGTATGTGAACATGAGGACTTGGGTCTGGATTCTCACCACACATATATAAAAGCCCAGTATAATGTCACATGGACTGGTAATTCCAGTACTGGGGAGGTGGAGACAGGTGGCTCCTTGGAACTTTCTGGTAGCCTAATTGGAATTGGAGATCCCTTGGCTAATGAGGAGCTTTGCCTCAAAATTAAAGTGACCAGGCCTTCTTGAGGAGTGACATGAGGTGGACCTCTGGTTTTTACTTGCACACTTGCACAGGTGTACCCCGAACATACGCATACTCACAGGAAGCCATGTATGGGCAGATATACATAGAAACATACATGAGGAAAGTGATGGTGGAAAGCAGGGAATTTTCCATGTATAGGTAGAAAGTTTAAGCTCGTGACAGCAGGGATGTCAGCACTTTGAGATTCGAGGTGTGACAGCAGTTACTCAATTAGAGTTAGTGGCCCTGAAGGAACAGTGAAATAACGGTCAGCTGGAGAAGAGCCCTGGAGCCATGAGGCAGAGAACATGGACTAGGACCCTACCCTCTCTGCTCCCCCCCGCCCGGGGTTTCCTGCTGGGATCAATGGTGTTGTACGCAGGCAGAAGTCAGAGGTAATAGAAAGTCTGGACTTTGTCTATACAGGGCCACCTCCAGGATGGGGAAGAACAAAGGGTGATGGAGTTCTCAAGAGGCAGCAGAAGAAATCTCCCACGATCTTTGAGTTAATTACCTTCCATAAGATTAAAATAATTGATAATTTGGTACTATCTAAATTCTGTGTTTATTATAAAAACAGCATAGAGAGATTATTATGCAGTTTGTGGCTCTCCAAACTGGGCTAATGATAAGGTTTTCAGAAATTATCTACTTTTCTTGGTTTTTTGAATAGATAATACATTCTGGTTTTAAAATAAGAAAGGTGGAAATGATAGTACAGTGAGCCTTAAATCCCATCTTCTTTCCCATGCCCACTTTCTCTCCACAAAAGAACCACTCCTAGTATCTTTTGCATGCTTACGGATATTTTCAATGCAGCTACAAGAGAAAGTAAAGCAACTGTCTTTGATTTATTTTCTACACGCACAGTAGCACTTTGAGCATGGAGACCACATGCTGCTTTTAAAATTTAATGTAAAGCAAAGAAAAGCAGCCTACAAGTCACAATCCCAGAGAACTTAGACAACAATGAGAACACTAAGACAGACATACATAGATCTAATCTACATGGGAAGTAGAAAAAGAGAAGATCTCCTGAGTAAATTGGGAGCATGGGGACCTTGAGGAAGGGTTGAAGGGGAGAGGAGCGTCACGGAGGGGAGCAGAGAAAAATGTAGAGCTCAAAAAAATCAATAAAAATTTATAAATATAGATATAAAAATGTAATGTACCATCTTTGGCTAGTTCAAAGTCAGTATGTATTAGAATGTTAGATAAAATTAAACAAACAAGCAACTTTTCCTACCAATCCTTCACTGATAAGAATTTGTTTCTAAGAAAGCATTGTTTTTGTAGAGTCAAGCCACAAAACATGATCATGCATATCATTTAATATCATTTTGTTTTGATGGGATAGTAAAAAGAACGCCAAATTTGGTTTGGGAAAATAAGTGCATTCAAAATGGAACAACAAGCCAATTGTGACTTGCATATTCCTGTAATCCCCGCACTCAGGAGGCCAAGGCAGGAGAATCATGAATTCCAGTCTACCCTATGCTATTTAGTGAGACTTTGTCAAAACAAAACAGAAGCCAGCAAGTAAAATATAGGAAAAAAAGAAATCTGCAATTACACTTTGTGTCTCAAATTCAATACCAATTTATGCATTTAAGGACTACGCACTTGTTTATAAGTGTGCTGTTTTGTGTAGTTCTGTAGTATGAGCGCCTGCTTGTTGGAGTTTCAGCCCTGCCCAGTTCCCACAGCCGGTAAATCCCAAAGAAAATACACAGACGTCTATATTAATGATAAAACTGATTGACCCATTAGCTCAGGCTTCATATTCTTATAACTTATATAGCCCATTATTCTTATCTATGTTAGCCACATGGCTCGGTTCGTTTTTCAGCGGGGCAGGTCACATCTTGCTTCTTAGGTGGTTGAGACAGGACTGGGAGGAATGGGCTTCCTCCTTCCTAAAATTCTCCTGTTCTCATCACTCCGCCTCTACTTCCTGACTGGTTGACCTGCCTATACTTCCTGCCTGGCTAATGGCCAATCAGCATTTATTTAAAACATGATTGACAGAATACAGACAACTATCCCGCACCATAGTTAGCTCCATGTTATTAAGAAAATGAGTTATTTTGGGCCTCTGAGTGCCTATGTATGCACAGGTGTGAAGTGTGTGTGATGGTGGTGATGAGTGTTTATGAACATGTGTGTGTGTACATGTGTGAGTGTGTGTGTGTGTGTGTGTGTGTGTGTGTGTGCAGGAAAAAGGTCAACCTCAAGCATAATTTTTCGGGAGCTGTCTGTCTTTTAGAGACAGTCTCTTACTGAGACCTGTGTCTCACTGGTTAGGGTCTTATGGCCTACCTGAGAGCCGTAGGGATTCTCATGTCTCCCTCTCCCAGAGCTGGGCTTACAATCCTACTGTCATACCTTGATTTTCTTTGTGTGTGCTGGGATCAAACTCGGGTCTTGAAGCTTGCACGAGGAGAATCTTAACAACTGTGCTGTTTCCAGGCATCACAACCATCGTGAGCAGCTAGGCCCACTACCATACATTACATGCAGGATATGGCCATTTCTATCCCCTGTCCACACTGGAAACTGAAGTGTAGATAATGTAAGACAATACAGCAAGCAAACCTCAGAAACAAGAATGAACTTGTATTCCATTTTTCCAGCCCCAAGTTATTGTAAATTGAGTAGGCATTGCCTCAGGGTATTAGTGTAAACGTGAGACTTAGTAACCCTGCATAGAAGACAAACATACAAACACCAAAGTCTAGCAAAGACAAAATGCATTTCAGGATTTTGGCCGCCCGGGAAACCCTCGAAATTGACTTTGCTAAGTGAAGCTTCCCATCTCCGATGGGACTGCTGGAGAGTGACTCAGGAAGTATGGTAGGAAAGGGGTTCATGGTTGGGCATAATGCGACAGTGGAAAGATGGCTTATCGTGTGCTTGGAGGGAAACAGATGTATAGATTTTCCTGGAATGAGGATTTTTTTTATATTCATTGATTCCTTTATGTATTCATTTTGTAGGATAATAGTGTACTGGCAGGGAGTGAAGAACAATAAGAAAGCCAGTATTTGTTGCTGTGAAATGAAACATTTGGTACAGATGAGAATTTGGGATAGGAGTCAGGCTTGGAGGATTTCCATGGTTGTATTATTCTTCACAAAGTAGACTGTGAAGAAGCGACAATGTAAACAGTTCTTGGGAGGCAAGAAGCAGGTCATTACATTCAGATTGCCTTCCATAAAGAATGACCCTCTAGTTTTCAGGGGATCCTCACATTTCCAATGTATGGAAAAGACTAGCGATGTCTTGTATAGTAATTAATTATTCAGTGGTGAGGGCATAGGGATGTCCTATCTGGTTACCCTGTTTGGTTCAGCCTTCTCTGTTGTCTTCCTGTATATTGTCACTGTTGTCATGAAGTGGTTGTCTCTTCCTGCTTTCCTGTGTTGACAATTTCTATTCTCTCTCTCTCTCTCTCTCTCTCTCTCTCTCTCTCTCTCTTCTCTCTCTCTCTCTCTCTGTGTGTGTGTGTGTGTGCTCTTGTGTGTAGACTCACATGTGTGAGTATGTGACACGTGCAAGCTCATACATGAGGAGGCCCTAAGTTGCTGTTTGGAATCATCCTCCATTTGCCCCTTCACATCATTCAATGAGGCAGGGTCTCTCAATCAAAGCTGTATCTGGCTGATACAGCTAGTTTTGTTAAGCAGTTTGTTCTGGGGGGGCCCCTGTCTCTACCTCCTGAGGGTAGAATTGAGGTGATCCCCTATGCCCATCCACCAATGTAGGTGAGTCCTGGGCATCCCAATTCCTGTCCACATTCTTATGAGCCAAGTTCAATCCCTGAGTCATCTCCTAGGCTTTGATTTTTTTAAATCTAAACAAAATGTCAGCTTTGACAACAATATTTCTACTGATAGTTACAGAAGGAGTTTTTTCAAGGATTTAGACACAGAACTGACACTGCATTCATCAGTTATTTGGGGGCCATTCAAACAAACAAGAAAGGAAGGATGTGCTGGTCCATGTGCTGAGATTTGAACAGAGGCCTTCACCTAAGCTTTACCATCATATGAGAAAAACGAATTTCTCCTTTTCATTTCTAAAGAGAAGCTGTAAATACATATACACCTACCCAGAGAACTTTATGCAGGGTGGAGAGCCTGCTGGTTCTGTGTATGAATTCTATGTTCTAATTCTTATGCCCATTCTGGTTCCAGGTGTTCCTTCTGGAATAATAAGTGAATGTCTACTAAACACTGGAACTAGAAAAAAGAATGATTTAGATTCAAATCAGGTCCATCAAGGTGTGGACACAAAAGATGGGGTGTTTTCCCTATCATTCTATTTGTTTCTTTGTTCATTATTCCAAACAGTGTTTTTCTGTGTAATAGTCCAGGCTGTCCTGGAACTTGCTTTAGAGACCACACTGTCCTCAAATGCACAGAGATCCGCCAGTCTCTGCCTCCCAAGTACAGGGATTAAAAGTATGAGCCACCACCTCCTGGCTCCTGTCATTTTAACATAGGGTAATTCATATAATATTATGTTATCAATTATAAATGTTGCTGTTATCCTAGGAATTCTAATGAGGATCTTGGTACCCTTTGATCTATTCCTACTCAGACTTTGACCAACCTTCCCATTTCTGCCTCTTTCTCTAAGTGTGAGCTCGATTCTGGACTCTCCTCGGTTTATGTAATCCATTACTGATGGGGGAAGAGCCACTAGCCAATCACATCATGTTGGGGTGTGGCTACTTGGACCCCAGGTCCGCCGGACGGATAGGACTGCGGCGTGAGTGACGTGAGTTCCCCCCTTTATCTTTCATTAAAAATACCTGTTCCTATTGAGCTGGCTTGGTTATTGATTTGAACCGACTTAATACTTCTTCACATTACCTCTTAAAAGGTCTCAAATTTCTCTCTCATGGAATTAGCTCAACCAATATGACCCAACCCTAGGATACTTTCGCTTTCAATTGGTTTTTAAGTTAACAGACAGACTAACGGGCTTCATCATGGCATCTTCATACATGTTTTGCTCTGATTAGTCCTTGTCCTCTCTTCATCGCTCCTGTCCTCCCCTGATTACTTTCTTCCAATAGCACACACTTTTCATTTCACGTGTCCTATCACTTTCCGTTTGCCCTTCCCGCCAAGATCTCCCCACCCACATAGTCTACATTTTAGTTTTATGACATCCATGTAATACACATCTATATAGAAATTAAAATTTAAAATTTGCATAGGAGAGGAGAATATACAGTGTTCGTCTTTCTGGTTCTGCTTTATTTTAACACAATAATTTCCAGTTCCATTGAATTTTCTACAATTTCAAATTTTCACTTTTCTCTTGAAATACTTTGGTTTTCCTTTCTTTGAGACTTATGATAACTACTTTTCAATTTTATGATGTTGCATTACAGATATTTGTCATTCCCTCAGTTTAATCACTATATTTTTCCTTTTGAGAAAGGGTACCATCCTTTTGAGGACAGGAAATTGTCAGCCAGCTTTCCTTGACTAAAACAGATGCATGGTATAATTTATAAATAAGGGGAAAGGTTTGGTTTTGGCTCATGGCTTTAAAGCTTCCAGTGCAAAATAGGTTGACATCGTTGAGTTTGGGCCTGTTGCAGCCAGTACATGACTGACTGGTGTCTGAGGGAAAGAATTCATTCTTTAGTTTTAAAGATTTATTTTTAGTTATGCATCTGTGTCTGTGAGATGGTAGGCACACATGAGTGCAGGGGTTGTACGAGAGCAGATCCCCTGGAGCTGGGGTTACAGCTGGGTGCTAGGATCCAAACTCACATCCTTTGCAAGAACAGTACATTCTCTTGACCACTGAGCCAACTATCCAGGCCAAATTCATTCATTTTGTAGCAAGTTAGGAAAGAGATAGATAGATAGATAGATAGATCAATAGATAGATAGATAGATAGATAGATAGATAGATAGATAGATAGATAGATAGATAGTGAGAGAAACAGAGAGGTTGATCTCACAGTCTGGGTATAACCCCCAGTGATAAAAACAAAACAAAACAAAAAACCTTCCAACCCCATAGAGTTTCTATCATCTCCTAGTGTGCCACACTGAGAACCAAGCTTCAAAGCGTGTGGTCTTTAAAGAGAATTCAAGATACCACACTGGACATCAGTAGTTACACTGCTGCCTTGACCAACTGCGCATTTCACAGACTCTGTGCTCAGTGTCGCTAATTACTTTTAAGGAGGATGAATATGCACATTTCTCAGACTTCAAGGGTTAATACTCTTGCTTGAAATAGTACAAAGTGACCATTCGCTTTAATATACTTTTCATTTAAATGCATAATACTATGTAAATTTTTTTACATTAAATTCTAATCTGATGTCTTTAAACAACTGTAGCACAGATCTTAAACGTTGCTGATACTTGGTCAGTTTATCTCCTTAATGCAAACTTGTATTCAGCCCCATTGCCGAATTAAAATTATGTTCATTTAAAGCTTTACATTTTTAAAGCTTCATTTGAATAATAAAATGCATAGCTAGAAGTAGGGGTTCAAAAGAAACAACTTGGAAAACAGTTAAATGGGGATTTAAACAGAATGATGCACAGCACAGCTTCTGGCACAGGTGATCTGTGTCGTGTTCCTGTCATTAACACGTGGCTCCTGTATGTTATTTTCATCCTCATCATCTGCTTCACTGATCTCTCCTTTGCTGTCTCATTGTAAATCTGGACTTTCTCATGCAGGAAGTAATTCTGAGCTTTTCTGCATAGAAAATCCAAGCAAAAGCAGTCATGGAGAATTGACTCTGTGGGGCTGGAGAGATGGCGCAGACGTTAAGAGTGTAAATCTTTCTTTCAGAGAGCCCAAGTTCAGTTCTCAGTGCCCACATCAGGTAGATTATAACTGCATGTCACTCCAGGTCTAATTGATATGATGGCCTCTTTTGGTCTCTGTGGCACCACATACGAACATGGCATAAACCCACGCAGACATACATGTACACACATGAATTAAAAAAAAAAACGATGCAAATCTTTTGAAAAATTATTTTTGCTTGTTTCACTTCTCAAGCAGTTCTAGTCACATAAAACTGCCTGCCACCCACTCCTCTCAACCTTTCACAGAGTGCAGAGTCTGCATCGATCCTCTGTGCTGCACCTTGGTTAAAATGTACTAGTGATGACGTAATGATATACATGTACACAGCCATGGAAAAGACTTGGGGAAAAGGGAGACAGTTGATGCTTATTGGTGGTAAAAAGGATGACAATTACTAAAACTGGAAGCTTAGTCAAATCATCCATAGGAAACCAAAACTCTACTGAAAGCATGGTAGCAAGATATGGGTGATTTTCCAGAAGATTTCAAAGTTTCACGGGTCTTCTAGTCATGCTTGGAGGCTATGAAATGCTGGAGAATTAGACCATAGAATTGGAGACTAATGTCCATTTGCCTGATAAAATAATTCTTAAACCCTTCTCCAACAAATGAACTATCACTATTTCACAAAAAATAAAATCAAGAAAGAAAAGCGGAAAGAATGAAGGATATTTATCAAAGCTTGGAGCTGTGTGAGATACACTGCAAGATTCTATATCATTTCACCCTCAAAAGAATCTCTGTTCCTTTAAATATTGATGTATGTATTTATCAAGTAACAAAGGAAAAAATGATTGCCAAGAATCCCATCTAAGAGATAGGACTGATGGTCTCTGCTTGCCAATATCTAGTTTGAAAGTGATTGCTGATCATAACCTTGAAAGTGGAGCACGAGGAAGGAGTATGTCATTCTACCTTAAACACACACTCTCTAACTTTAGTCACATGCTCATTGGTAAAGTGTGTTATTAGTTATTAACACTTTATACCCAATAAATAAATCATTAACTCATGAAATATGGATAAATAATGGAAAAACCATGATAACCACCAATTGTTCTGTCTTCCCCATTCTACAAGTTGCTTCATTGAATTTTTTTACTTCCCAGACTTTGCTATAATGTTCTCTCAGTAGAGGAGGGCAGCCACATACTAAGTTTCTTTTTGTAGTAAGGGATTTTTCAAATTATTTGCTTTCTAATCCTCTGACTTCTCGAGTGAGTACAATTTTTTATTTGCTATTCTTAGTCCCAACCTTTTAAAACAACCAAGGAGTCGATGAAAAATTCAACTCATATTTTCTCCTTCTGTACCATTCTAGCAGGCAGAAGTGAGGCGGGTGAGATATATGTTGGCTGTTGAAATGTAAAAACATGTATCAACAAGCAGTCTGTGCATGCTGCCAGGTCTCTGTGTCTGTTAAATTCCTCTCACACTAAATGTCACACATGTTCCCAATTTGTTCTGACACTTAGGATGTTTCAAAGTCCTTTTTTCAATGGGTCAGTGACAAAGTTTGTTTACACAGCGGTTTTTCTCTCTTCATTTGACTCATTTCATGTTTGGTTGTTAAATTGTAATTAAAAGCTCATAATGAAATGAAGGGGCTCTAGCAAGCCCAAGCATGGCAAACACAGGCTCAAACATGCACAAACATGGAAAACCTGTTGATGAGACATGTTTGCCATGTTCAGACAAGGCATGATCAGTGGCTGGAGTGCAAAACCAATCGCCAAGAACCCAGGTTCTAAAGTTACACATCTGTGATAAAATCTCCTTTATGAATTTATTTTACTTTACAAATATGAGTGCTCTGTCTGCAAGTTTATATGCCATACATACGAGTAATGCATGAGGCAGTAAGAACAGGGTCTCAGGTTCTCTGGAACTAGAGTTACAGACAATTGTGAGTCACCATGTGATTGATGGGAACTTGATCTGGATCCTCTGGAAGATCTAGTAGTGTAACCACTGAGCCATTTTTTTTCAGCCCTTCATGACATAATCTTCAGTGGGAGAGGTTTGGAGGGGAGGGGAGAGATGGGGGGGAGCAGAGAAAGATGTAGAGCACAATAAAAATAATAATAATGAAAAGAAATTAGTTACAACTTCCTACTTTTTCTAAATGGCTCAAAAACATATCATCTGGATAACTAATGTTTAAAGATATAAGTGTATGTACAGTTAATTGATTTTAATAATAACCTTGCTACATATCATTACAATTAGTTTGCAAGTGGTAACATTAATAACCAGAGGGGCTATGTAGTTTTCTAAGCCTGCACAGCTCGTAGAGACTTGAGTTAAGATTGTGACTTAAGTATGTTGCTTTCCAAATCTTGTTTCCTTCTTCTCACATTCCTTTTGCCTTTTGTACTGATGCTAGGTGTTTCACAGTATGCAAGTGTTTGTTAGTGAAGACTTGAAGAATGGCCAGATAATAGAGTGGATGACTAACTCAACACTGCTTTGTTTTCTCGGTCAGAGGCTTCAGAGGTCCCTTCTTGCCTCTGTCTGCTGTAGGCTACTGGCATTCATTTTCCCTACTTTATAGCATCACCGTATCTTCCAAGAGTTTTCAAATTCACCAACTCATTTCTCTTAGCAATTTACTGAGCACCAGTGACTGTAAGAAAGGAAGCAATAGGAGCCCCGCTATCATAAATTCAGGGCATCTACAACACCCTGGGAAATGTTTATATGCTGTAGCCAATTTGATGAGGAAAGGAATACACTAGAGTGTCTCCCCAGTTCTGATGACTAAACTCAAGCGAGATGTCTCAATTTTTGACATCTTGTCAGGAATTGTTGACATAGCAACAGACTGTTAACTCTCAAGATGAGGCTCTTTGTTGGTCAAAACGAATCCTACACATCCATGCAAAAAAAAAAAAAGGTTCTAAACTATGAAACACAGCAAGGATTTGATTGAAATGCTCAAGTCAGAACATTTTTGTCCTGGTACAATAAAGTTTCGGCTTAGTAAAAATAACACGAATGAACTTCTTCAGATAAAGGAGTGGTATGTAGCTTGTTCTAGTAACTACATTAATTGTATGCAAATGAGAAAGAAAGCTAAATTAGAAGGAAAACAAGAAACATCTCCAATATTGTCAAGTAATAATCTTATGATGAGAAAAGAGAAAAGGTAACACAGAGATTGAGAAACAATGGGCTCATTTCTTAACAACACACAAAGAACTGTGAATCTCCACAGCTCACAAAACAAACAGAAGTGGGAGATAAAGAAATTAGGAAAAGAGCCAAACGCTGGTCTGTAATTCCCCAAAGCTCAGTCCCAGTTCAGAAAATTCTATTTTGGAAGAGGATTGAAAGTGACTTCCTAGCAAGGCCTCTGCTCTCAGAACTTCTTGCCAAATTGCTCAATGTTGCCTTTTGTTTCCAATAAGGGTTTTGAGAAGCCTAGTAATTAAGTCAGTAAAACACCTCCTGGCCATGGTCAGGTCAGCATAGCACTTAGGGCCTCTTGAAAGACTTTCATTGCAGAATATGATATAATTCTGTAGAGTTTTTAAGATAACTACCTCCAGTTCCAGGGACTAGTGAGTTTTATTCTTCCAAAAGAAAGAAATTGATTACCAGAACACTCAGGGGCAAACATCTAGAATAATAGGACTTGATATGATTAGTAGCTGCTTTATTAAGTGTGGGAGTAAAGGTGAGCTACCCTACAGGCAGTGCAGTACATGGGTTGTGATATTCTTTTATTCATTTAGAAGATAATTGGCTTAGTTACTGTCTGTTGTATTTTATGCAGGGATCAACCTTTAACAGCAATGACTCATCCTTATGGTACACAAGAGAGATATAAGGTTTGCTGACACCAGATCTGGTCTCTTCATACATGTAAAAAATAGCATCTTTATTCATGATAGCTAGAAACTGGAAACAACCTGGATGTTCCTTAAGCAAAGAACGGATAAAGAAAATGTGGTACATTTAAACAAGAGTATTATTCAGCAGTTAAAACCAATGACATTATGAAATTTGCAGGCAAATTGATGGAACTAGGGAGAAAAATGATCCTGAGTGAGGTAACTCAGGCCCAGAAAGACAAACATGGTATGTAATCACTTATAAGTTGATATTAACTGTAAACTAAAAGATAATTATGCTACAATCCACAGATCCAGAGGCTAAGTAACAAGAGGCGTCTAAGGAGGGACACATAAATATCTCAGTAAAGGGGAAATAGAATAGATTTTGCAGCGGGTGGACTAGGGGAGAGTGGAGTTGGGAACAGGAGGAATTGGGTGGGAGTGAGGGGAAAATATGGGGAGAAATGACTGGAACTGCGGGATATTTTTGGGTGAGGTAGAAACCTAGTGCAATGGAAACTCCATGGAGTCTACAAGAGCAACCCTACGAAAGACTCCTAGTAATGGGGTATATGAACCAGTCATCTTCCGTAACCTGGCAATGCCTAAAGGGGAGGATTTGGGACACAAACCCAGCCACAAAACATTTGATCCATAGTTTTTCCTGCCTTCAGAGCATTTTGGGACCAGAGCCTAGCAGAATCTTCATGAACGTGACTAGAGAAACTTTATCCAGCAACCAACTGGAGTAGAGGAGTAGATGCAGAGTCCCACAACCAGACATTAGGCCAAGTTCAGGGAGTTCTGTGGAGGAGGGGGGAGGAGAATTGGTGGAACCAGAAGGATCAGGGTCACAATGGGAACATGGTCCACAGAATCAACTGACTAAGATTCACGGGGACTCACAGAGATCAGGAACTTGGTAGGGGTCTGACCTATATCTTCTACATATATGTTACAGTTGAGTAGCGTGGTGTTCTTGTAGGATTCTTAACAGTGGGAACAGTGCCTGTCTCTGACTAGTATGCCTGCTTGTGGGAAAGGGAAATGTCGCCTCTCTCCAGCCCTGATGTAATGGTATGTGGCTGGTCTTACTGTTGTTTGTTATACCATATTTGGTTGATGTCCTGGGGGGCCTGCTCTTTTCTGAGGAGATCTGAGGTGGATCTAGGGGAGATCGGGAGAGAGACTGGAAGAGAGGAAACCGAGGTCTGGATGTAATATATGAAAGAAGAATTTTTTTTAAAAAAAGTCTTATTTTCAAAAATTTTAGATTTCAACACTTTTAGGAATGATGGTGTACTTAGGAATAAAATTAGAATATTCTCATTGTAACAGGTAAACTTTCTCACTGATTGCCACCTAATTCATGCAGGATGGCATGTGTTCCAATGCTGGCACAATGAAGAGGAAGTTAATAGTGTTATGAAGTTTATGGGAATTTTTTCTTACCGAATAGAGACATTGGATTTTGTTTTGCTGTGTGGGAACATGGAACACGATACTAACTGTGGGTGTTTTATAACAATGAGGTGAACTAGCCTATGGCCATGTCAACAAACCAAGGATGACATAAGAAACACGGAGGAAAAGGGCACCTAACTTAACTGATGACAAAAATCAACAAGCCTCTGCAAAAGGAAATTCTGAACCACTCCAGTAAAGAACACTCTGTTGTGTGAGATTGCTAATTTTTCATTGTCATTTCAAACCAGGTCAATGAGGAGTTCTTGTTACTTATGACCCAAAGCATCTCAAAGTGGAGGGAGATGGTAAAGTAAACAAATGTGTGCATTTAATTGAGAACTATATTGGAGGTTTGTACAGGAGTGGAGGTTGGACTCAAACCTAAAGGAATAAGACAGTGAGTTGAGCCTTGTAAGAGAGGTAAGGGAACAACCATACCTCAAGTGGCTATTCAGTGTCAACAAGCATGAAAGGCTTCTGAAAATTTGAGGAAGAATCTTGAGAAGACTAGAAATTTCAAGTTCAAATATAGTGATGGAGAAGAGAAGTAGGCAGAGTTTAACAACATCGTTTTAAAAGAGAATATATTTTAACTCATAGTCTAGTAATTCTGAACTTTGTCACCAGGAGAGAAGGAAAAGAATTACTAAATTATGTTAATTAGATAAGAGCTATCTAAGAATTGAGCCTCCTTTGAGCTAGTGATTAATTTGTGTTACAAAATGATTATTCTAAAAACAGTGAATTAGGGATTAGGTTTTGTTACATAAAGATTATTCTAGGAATGATAAATAGGATAGATGGGCAGAAGGTAGGTGAGGGATGAAAACAATTATTGAATGGTAGCAGTTGACAAGAATACGGTGTCTGAGACTTCAGGTAACCTGCAAGTTGAGGAAACAGGAGAGAAACCACAAACCAAGACATGATTAAGGGAAACAACGGTCAGGATGTAAGACTAATGCTTCCTCTGCTTTCTTTATTGGCCATCTTAGTGGCATAGTGGATCTAATCACATTTTAGAAAAATATTGATTATAAAGATTGACACAGTCAAGGGTAAGATATAGGACTCAGCTTGGGATATCTTGATCCAAAATTTTAATCATACTTCATTGCTATGTAAATATATAAATAAGTTCTCTCTGAATTATTTATAAAAATTTTAAACAAAAAGGCAAAGGCATTTTTAAAACATGCCTGTCAGAATGATGATTCTTTTAAGTGAAGATTTTTTT